>JANHZT010006048.1:151709-163102 GCA_032468215.1 Stegonotus admiraltiensis | reverse complement strand
ATCTGCGTTCAGTCTAATGAGTTTCAGGTTAAATCTATTTCATCGGTCTCAGATTCCATTCCAGCTACTTCTCCCTTTTTGTCTACCACAGTTAAATCCCCATCAGAGGATAGGAGCTTGTCAGAGTCGCAATCAAATAAGGTAAGATACTTATCAATTCTTGATTTAAGAGGCAAGGTAGACTTACATGCCTTCTTTTTGTTGTTAAGACAGCCGTAGGTTTTTTTCTAGTTGCTTATCTTCTAGTTGCTTTGAAGTTTTTCTAGGGCACTTCTTGTTGCAGCTCTTTGTGGCTGCTTTTGTCATGTTGTGTTCTTATTCCTCCCAGGCATATGAGCATTTGTGGTCTCTCATTTCTGACACTTAATAAAATATAATAGTCTAAAATTCATAAAAGTTTGAAAAGGGAATATTCGGCCTCCCTTTTTCAGTCTGTTTTCAAAGCAGTTGTGATTTTTGAATTGTTTTTCCTTAACTGTTCTTCAACAAATGATACCAAGCAACCTCTTCTGGTATTTGCTGTATATATTAATTGCATTAGTGTTTAACTAATAGGAACATTATTAATTCAGAGTGCCATAGTTGATAAGAACAGAATGTGTGAAGCTCTCTTGATTCTTCTGGTTGGACAAGAGTACAAATTATTTTGTGGTAGTATACCGTTGAATTTTCCTTCTATGACCATAGATCGGCTGAAAGCCAGAATAATTTAGGGCTAGGGTTATTTATTTGAATAAATGATTATTCAAACACTCATTTGGTGTTTTAGCCACTGGAAAAAAATAGTTATGGTTCACACTATTAACATAAGCTTCAAAAGAAAGAGTAGCAGCAAACTTATGTAATGGCAAGTAGAGCAGCAAAATAGTAATATTGACTCAAATTATTTTGTACATGTATACATCCATGTATGCATACCGTACATAGTTACACACATACACACACGTGTGTGTATGTGTATGTGTATATTTATATGTGTATAACAATAGTTGAAGTTGCATTAGGAGAGTAGGGATTCTAAATATAATATATGAACATTTTATACAAATTGAATAACTGCAAAAAAAGGTGCAAATCAAATTGATTAAAAATACAGACTAGATAATTTTGTAGATATTTGGGTTAGCTTTTGCTATTGTGTATAGGGTACAATATATTTAATAATCAAGGAAAGTTGTTTGCATTATTCTTTCAATATCATTTCAGTCACTCATTTTTGGGAAAGGGTCATTGTTCTGTTCTTAATCATATGTCTAGGTCCCATAGCCAATCATTAGCTGTTTTGTTATAATGAAAACAAATGCTCATTTGTAAATGTAAATGTAAATCAGAGTCAGTGAGGCTGTGGAGATCTGGATGGGGAACATTGTGTTCCTATTCTGATGCAAGAACTATTTTCACAAAACTGGCTATGCATAATATTGATTGATTATATGCTCTTAAGTCAGTATTGAGTTCTGGAGACCACAGATGTATTTTCTCTTTGAGGATCGTATCTCTCCTGTCTTTCAGGTATTCCAGTTGTATGCCTATTGCTGCTGTAATTGAGTCAATCAATCTTGCCATTGTGTATCCTCTTCTCTTTCCTTCCACCTTTTCCAATGTTACTGAGAGCAAGTTGGTGTAGTGGTTAAGGTGCTAGCCTAGAAACAAAGAGACTATCTAGACCAGGGGTGTCAAACTCAATTTCACTGAGGGCCATATCAGGGTTGTGTTTGATCTCAAGGGGCTGGGGTGGGCGTGGCAGATTGGGCATGGCCAGTTTGATGTCAGTCGTGTTGGGGGTGCCTGTGGTGGCCCGAGGCTCTGCCAGCGAAAAAGGGCTCACAGGCCCAGTTTTCAGGTGCGATGGCCTCCTGCAGCCCTCTGCCAGTGAAAACAGAGCCTCAGGAGGTCACACGGACCCCCCTGGACCCCATTTTCGCTGGCAGAGGCACCGTGGGCCAGTCCTTTGTTGTTTCCATGGTGTCCCCGCAGATCAGATCTAATCACCTCAGGGGGCAGATGTAGGCCTTGAGTTTGACAACCCTGATCTAGACCTTCCTTATTCATGAGACCCATTTGGGTGACTTTGGCCAGTCATTCACTGTTAGCCCAACCCACCTTACAGGGTTGTTGTGGAAAAATTGGAGTATTACATATGTTTACTGCATTGAGTTATATACAGGTAGTCCTCAGCTTACAACTATTTGTATACTGTAGTGACCATTCAAAGTTATAAAAGCACTGAACAAAGTGACTTACAATCAGTACTGTCTCTCACTTACAACCTTTGCAACATCCCCTCGGTCCTTGGATTTACATTTGGGCACCAGGCAGCCAAAACCATAGCATAAGATTATTGATATTTCCTCTTCCAATTTTAAAATCCTGCTTACCTATTTCCAGCACCTTATTTTGATTGTTCGGTTTTATATTACCCTGTTTTCCCCAAAATAAGACATCCCCTGATAATAAGCCCAATCAGGCTTTTGAGTACATGGCAATAAGGCCAAGCACTTATTTCAGGGTTCAAAAAAATATAAGACAGGGTCTTATTTTCAGGAAAACACAGTATATCTTATATGGCCCAATTTGGTTTGTGAACAGTAATTTGTGGAAATGTTTTCCTAGGCAAATTATAGATTAGATACGTGGACGTAAAAAGGCTCAGCAGTGGCTATGCTGAATTTGGAATTTGAAACCCATAGATAAATTGCCCAAATTCAGAAACATTGGTTTCTGCCTTAATGAGTACAACATTGTTAGTATTTATACTGGCATGATATTGTCAATATGTATTATAGTATAATTTGGGAAACCATTGGAATCCAAAAGTGAATATTCATTATGGCTTTCAATTTAATAAATTTTCATTTCATTAAGAACCATTTTCTGTTTCTTTTGGTAATTTAGTAGATCCTAGACCTAATGTGATAATAACTTTGTTCATATCAACAAGGCTTTGCTGTCAACAATTGTTTACTGCTTCCATGCCTGACAGAAGGTTGGAATAGTTCACTCAATGGTAGAACTGTCACACGAGATCTTTACTATGCACCTGTCAGTCTAGTTAAAATGTTAATATGCAAACCTCTTTGTAGTAATCCACATGTGTTTTGCTTGCTGGCTGACAGAATTACGGTTGACCTCTTGCTCAGAATATCTGGAATGGTTAGCAAATGGGAGTGATGTTATCTGCCAAGGAAAAGATCAAAATAGGCCTTTAAAAGATTAAACTCCAGGATTATTTGAAAGGAGAGGATTTGAGTGCAGTTGATATTTACTAGGGAAAGAAATAGATATACTGTTTTTCAGACTATTATCACATTTCTTTAGATACTGACAAAGAATAGATATGAGAATCACGGTAATAGTTCAGATTGAAATGCTTCTAAGCAGCATTCTCACTATGACTTAAATTTTAGCCCCTGATATATCCCTAATTTACACGAGCTGAGCTCATGAATATTATTTAAAGATTTGTAATATGCAGTCATAGCACCAAAGTGTGATCTACCTTGCAGGGATGCAAACAAAGGAAACCTGGGATTTTGGCAAAAGTTCTTACCTTAGCTTCTCTCTGTGACTCTGTTTTTATTGTGAATGCAATCACATCACTCTTATTTATTGCTTGCTTACCTCCAGATACACCCTCACAGTATTCAAATTAAAAGCGTAATTTGGATTCCTTGTTTTTATCAGATACGATTTCTTAAATAAAGTAAAATATACTGAAGTTAATTAGTAATTTCAGAATTGGCCCGCAAAGATCACATTTTGAATGGGCTTCAGTTTTTGACCACATGTTTGTTTCAGGAAATCAGATATTTGCTTGAATAACCAATTACATCCATGAGCTTAGTTCTATGGTTCACTATAAAAATATGGGAAATAGAAGAAGAAGAAAGGGAAAGATAACTCCCAGATAAATTACTACTTTATTATTGCCCTCTATGTTAGAATTACATCCACATAAAAGCTACCTTCTGGCCCAGCTTCAGGGTTCAACAGTGAATGGCATTGTGTTGCACTGTTTCTCTTCCTTCTTCTGAAGCTGGTTCCAGTTGATGTTGATGAAAAGGAAAGTGTTACTAGCACATAATTCCTGATTTCTGGGGTTCTTCAAGACTTGTCACTCTCTACACTGCTGCTTAAGGTCTACACAAAACTGTTGGGTGAGATTCAATGGCACAAGATGAGATATCATCAGAGTATTCAGTGCTGTCTTGGTGTCTGGAGGCGGTGGGAGCTTGGATATAGGGAAGACCAAGTTTCAATCCAACCATGCTTGGGGTTTTTTGGAACTCTTGGTTCTAGATAGTTTTCCTTTCTTGTTCTGAATGGGTTTGCACTGTCCCAAACAAAATCCATGTGCAATTTGGATGTCTTTCTGGACAGCTTGGAGCGCTTTTGCACATCGTTGTGTTGTATTGTATGCCAATTGTGAGAGGCTCTGCGCACAGTCCTTCATGCTTTTGTCACCTCCTGAGTGGATTATTGCAAGTAACTCTACATGGGTCTGGCCTTGAAAAACATACAGATGCTACAGCTGGTCTTAAATGAGGCAGTTACGGACTCCCTGTGGTGTGCATATGTTATACTTCTGCCCTGTGAGTTGCACTGGTTACCAGTATGCTTCTGAGTGCAGTTCACTAGTAGTCATCTGTAAAGACCTTCGTGGCATGGGGCCTGGTTATTTATGGGACCACCTCTCCTTGATTGTTTCTACTCATCCCATCACATCTGGCAGAAAAAGAATGTTATGGTTCCCATTGATGGAGGACTGTCATCTGACAGGCCACAAGATACAAAAGTTCTGTCATGGCACCTTCCCTCTGGAATACCATTCCTCCAGAGAGTAGATTGGCCTTGATCCTGCTGGTCTTTTGCAAAGCTCTGAAGACCTGGATGTATTCCCAGCATTGGATTGTCAATTAGAGACCAGGGAATGGCTATTTTAATTGTTTGATTGGCTTTTATCTTATAGGCAGCAAATACATTTTATTTAGATGTTGTTTATGTTTTTAACTGCTCTTAATGGCATATCCTGTTGAGATATGTTGCCATATAAATTGAGTGAAATAAATACATGATTGGCTGCACAATTAGTTGGATTTTATTCTGGGTCAGAAAATGGAGTAAATATTTAGCATTTAAACTACAAGAATTTAAACAGGCAAGTGGTTTAATTTCCATCATTTTGTTTGCTATCATGGCCCTTATTTGATATGCTTCTCAAGCAATTTTTTTAAAGAGATGCCTGTGCATTCTTGGTACTAAAGCTGTATTAATTTCTGAAAATGTCATTTTATTGGACCTTAATATCAAAGTATATTTAGTTGTCATGCTGTAGCTTATCTATCTGGCCAAACATAGAAAATGGGATTGCACTAAGAAAGCACTGTAAACAGTTTCATTGTTAATGATGACTGATCTAATACGTTCTTGGTTAAAATAAACACATTTTCATTCCTTGAATCCGTATTAATAGGCTTTTAAAACCTAAGGAATTATGTAACCTCTTTTTAAATTTATTCAGATTTTCTAAATGCTATGATTACATTTAAAATAGGTTTTTTTATGGTATTCTGCCTTTCCAAATAAAGTTACCCTATATTTATATTACAGATACAGGATCCCAGAGTTAGAACATTCACATAGATATCCCATGTGATTATCTAAAAGGACAGTAATCTTGAAGAAGGAATACAGTCCCATGGAAAAAGACTAAAGTACTTTTGATTCTTTAATCCTATAAAATTCATCTCAACACTTAAATGATTTTTTTACAGTGAAATCAAATTTATTACAGATTTTTGTGCCTGCAAAAGGAAACAGAAAGCGACATTTTTCTGCTACATCGTCTGCTTCCTTCTCTTTACTGTAAATCTGTGCTATAAATGGAACTGAACGAGCTCCCACCCACCCAGCCAGCCCTAAGTCTCAGAAACTTACTGATATGCTAATATTAGAGGAGGGAGAGAAACAGTTGAAGGAAGATGTCTGTTAAAAAGAAAAGGGGGATAGCCCATCATTCCTTTCTGAGTAACATGATGAATTGTGGAAACTCTGATTGAAAATTCTAATCACAGCCTTACAGTCCTTCAGATTTCAACTGCTGACACTTGATTCACTCCTTTTCATGCCTGCTGCTCACACTGCTTATGGTGTCTCTTATGCGTGAATCTATCATTAGCACACAAAGCATTGATGGATTGGTTAGAGTACCTCTGTCTTCAAAACCTGGGAAATGCTTCTTTTTCAGGATTGCAGAACCTGTATGTGACATCGTCATGAACGAAAGAAGAAAGTAATACAGCATTGGATGCGCCTGCTTGCTGCCCATAACAAAAAGAGAGAGGGGAGAAAATGATGCATTGTGGGGAATGTGAGTATATGGCTTGTTTTGACCTCACTAGCAATCAGTGCAGAACAACATTTTCCATAATCAGGGCAAAGTGGCAAAAATATTGGGGCTATGACTATTTCACTCTGAAATCGAAAAAGTAAACTTCATCCCCTGCTACCCAAAATATATTTAAACATTTGGATTTTCAGAGCAGTCTTCGCAACCAGAAAGATTAATTGATTATAATGTAGATTATTTTTTAAAAAAATTAAGCTCTGTCTTTTATCTGCCTTTACCACCTTCCTATATTTAAAGGCTGCTTTTTAGGTACATGCTTTTCTGGTTGGTATGCCATGTCTTGGAGAAAACATATTTTGGCTGAGAAGGAAGGTCAAATGTTCAATCAAAACACTAAATACTATGCTTCACTGCTCTGTCTTGTAATGAATAAATTTGCAGAGTTGACAGAAATTTGTTTTAAAGTTTAGCACTCTGTACTTAATCTCAAAATTCAATAAGATTTTTTTTTTTTAAAAAAGACTAGGGTGCAACATGCAGAACATTTGAGGAACTGCCAAACTGGAATGGATTTATGTTACGTTTTCTGTTATTTACCTACACATGTATAGCAAACATTTTTTTAAAAAAATCAGAATTTCCATCATTTACAAGTAGTCTGAATGTTTGTAGCAGCTTGTTATGGATGGTTGGAAATGTAGACTTATCGGAGGAAGACTACAATATTGTCTCATGAACATCAGTGTACACACAAAGCCATGATGGCGAGCCTATAGCACGTGTGCCCAAAGTGGCATGCAAAGCCATATTGCTTGGCTTGTGCTGTGACAGCTGTTCCTCTTCCGGGTTACTGGTGCGCATGAGCACGCAATAATCAGCTGGCCCCTGTGCGTGTGGCAGTGCCGGAAACCAGAAGAGCTGGTCTGTGAGCCTGTATATGGGGCTTCTCCGAACGTTGGAATTGGGAGTGTCCAAAAAAGAAGGAGGACCAATGGGAATTGTCCTTTCTGCAGCGTCATCAGTCTCTGGGCAGAATCTCCCTTGATTTCACCCACTAGAGGAGAGATTTCCACGCAGAGAAGAACCCCAAGTTGGTTATTGAGGCCAAGATCCCCCCTTCCACTTTCTCTGCTTCTCTCTCTCTGCAGAACTGTCTCTCCTCCTTCGGGTGAAGTTCCAAAGGACTCTGCCCAGAGACCGATGATGCTCAAGCAGGGAGAATTCTCATTGGTACTGCCCCACATTCTTGCCCCTTCCATCTCAAAAGTCAGAGATAAACACTTCCTCCCCCCAATGCAGAACTGCGGATTCCTCCTCTGGGGCTAGAAGCATCTGGCCAGACACACATGAATGTTAGCATGTGTGCCATGAGCATGCAGGCCACTAGATGATTGGCACATGCGCATGCGTGGCAGTAACCAGAAGACTTGCTGGCAGGTGCGCTAAACCAGAAATACCTACAGCACAATATTTATTTAAAATAATAGTTCTTGGCCTCACCTAGACCCCACAGCCTATATGAGATATTAATATAAATGTTAGAGCTTTTTTAGAATTATGCCTACATGACAGGAGAAAAAAAACCACCCTCCTATATGTCTCATGTAATAAAGGAAGTGACAGGAGTCTGTCTTTTGGAAGACGTGATTTTTGTGACTAGTCTTGCCTTTCACGGCAATCATTTTGTAAATAGCCAAGGACTTCCGATAATGGCCATTTTGATAAAATAGCCAAGGTATGCTCTGAAAATTCTGAAATTTTCTGAAAATGTTATACAAGTAGGCCTTGACACAACCACAATTTGGGGCACATCTTCTGTGGTTAAGTGATGCAGGTATTAAGCAATGCCTGATTTTACAGCTTTTTCTGCTGCTGTTGTTAAGCAAATCACCACGAATCACACAATCATTAAATGAATCCACCTTCCTCCATTGCTTTTGCTTGTTGGAAACCACCCGGAAAGATTATGAATAGTGATCCCAGGACCCAGGGATGCTGCAACTACCATAAATTTATGATGGTTGCCAAGCAACTGAATTTTGGTCATGTGACTATGTCCAAAGACCAGCTATAAGTCTCATTTTTCTGTGCCATTATAACTTTGAATATTTGTTAAATGAATGTTTGTAAATCAAGAACTACTTGTAAAGCCTAGTTCCTGTCTATAGCATTCACTACAGATAGAATATGTTCATGGTAGGAATTTAGGAAACAAAGATGAAATATATAAAGAAGTAGAGTTATTAGTAAGAAATATGGTTTTATGGTATATTAATGACTCACAGATTTACAAGTAAAAAGATAAAGGTTTCCCTGTTAGTTGTGTCTCACTCTAGGACATGGTGCTCCTCTCCATTTCTTGGCTGCAGCAAGAAATCGTCCCAAGATAATTTCCTTGGTCATGTGACCAGCATGACTATAGGCCAAAGGTGCACGGAACTCTGTTACCTTCCCACAGAAGTGGTTCCTATTAATCTGCTCTCATTTGCATACTTTCAAACTGCTAGGTGGGCTCACCCCATTGCGTGGAGCTTGGGTCTTGAACTGGGCTGTCAGCTCTCCAGGTGACAAGCTCAGCTTCTTTAACCACACTGAACCATCAGGCCTCGATTTACAGATAGACCTTGACATATGGCCATTCATTCAGTGACTGTGCAAATGTTCTTGAAAGAGGCAATGGCAAGTGCCTCTCTTCCATCCTTTTCTCCCTCAATTTAGGAGAAAGAAGATGATGAAGAGACAATGCAATTAGGGATGGCTTTTAGCCAGGTCACTGACACAATTATTTATAGTTATTTACTAATTGCAGTATGTACATGTATTATAATAACTTCTTGTAATTACAAATAATATAAAGTATTTAGTCTCATATGTCAACTTGGCAGTTGTGGAAGCCATACTAAAGCTGTAATGGTTTGACCATCATTTGCCATCATTTAAATGTAAATTTACTTTAAAATTGTCTTGGAATATGGAATAGGAAGCTGTTTATAACTAAGAATAGTTTCCATTAGCCTCAATGTGGTAAACATTATATTTTATTTTAATGCATTTGAAACATAGGCATATATGGCTGTATATGCACAATGCTCAATTGTTGCATGTAACAAAATATCCTACTTGGAAGCGCCTCCCATCTAGAAAATACAACAAAAATGAACATGCATTAATTGTATAGGGTATGACAGCCACATTCAATAGGGTCTTTGATTTTCTGAATTATTCTGCCCGAATTTTAGCGTTAGCAATGGAGAATCTTTCTATTTTCCTACTTCTGAGGATAATTATAGAAATACAAGGAGCCAAGTTTATTCAAAGGTAGTCTCACAGTAGTATATAAAATTAGCATCAGCAATCACATTTTAAGAAAATATAACTCATTTTCGGCAGTCTTTTCTTTACTGGGTTTTATCTTAGGTTCTAAACTGAATATTAGTATTTATCTCACTGCTATCTGGGTTATATATTCATTAATTTATAAATGTTTATTACTGTTTTTCCTTTTTTTAAAAAAGGATTATATTTTGAAAACTGTCTTGGAAATGATTTTACCTTTATATATCTCACATGGCTTCCTTTTGAGATAAGCAGTATTATGCAAAGCACAGAAGTAAGCCAAATAAATTAAAGTTATGTGGTAAGAAAAAAGAAAAGGAGATAGGAAAATGAAATTTACATCAATATAATTCACTACTCATCTTCATACCTTTTTGTCCTTGAAAGTCACCCATATAGCATTTTTAATGTTACCTTCATTGTATACATATCATATTCTGTGCACAGAATGAATTAACTTCAGCAACCAGTTGTGAGCTCCATATTAACTCAAGACATTCTGTAAATAATGCCTATTCATTTTATCATATGCAGGTAGTTCTTGACTGATGACCACAACTGATCTCAACATTTCTGTTGCTAAGCAAGAATAGTTGTTAAATGCATTTTGTCCCATTTTATGACCTTTCTTGCAATAGTTGTAAAGTGAATCACTGCACAGATTAAGTTATAACATAGTTCTTAAGAGAATCTGGCTTCTCCATTGACTTTTCTTGTCAGAAGGTCGTAAAAGTTGATCACATGAACCCCAGGACACTGTAACCATCATAAATATGAACCAAGTTACCATGAAAATGCTGCAATGTTCGTAAATATGAAAAATGGTCATCAGTACTTTTTTCAGTGCTGTTATAATTTTGAACGATCACTAAATGTACTATTGTAAGTTGAGGATACTTTCTCTAAATCAACAAACAAACATCATTTTTTCTTCTGACAGTTGTGTCTTTCAGTGACCCAAAGAGTAAAAATCAGGTTTGTTCTTACCCTCAGCCTAAAGCCATATTGAATTTCTTTCAATTGCTCATGGTAACCAGTTCCAAGAAGGCTCTAGATACATTTGCACTATTCAGGTGACCCTGAGGATAGAGATATAAACCTCCAAGTGGCCTCAATGACTCTCTGAAAGGATGTAAATGACCAGCTGTCTGCAAGGAATATAAATCTTTCCATTCCCCACCCTCCAGTCAAAGCTGAAGAAACTTCTTGGATGAGAAGCGAAATGTCTTCAAAGAAAAATAAGAAAGTCTACTTGCCTCTTGAAAAAGCACCTTCGGGACAAAACAATGAGATCTTTCTTTAAGCAGACACTCTAAATCACCATTCTATTCTATCTTCCACTCCCTGCATTATTTTCTTTAAAACAGAATAGCATATAATGTTTATGAAGTCACAACAATCCATATTCATACTTTGTGACATATATTTCAGGCTTTCTATTCATACTTACTGTAAGCCTACAGATTCCTTTCCCTGTTCTGCCCCAGCTTCGGATTCCCAAAGAATGTGACGCACACCAGCTTTACAACCACTGTTTAATTCCAAACAAACCCCTTTCAAGAATGCAGGCTTTCCGAATAGTGAATTTAGAAATGTGTTAATATTTAATTAAGTAAAAGGAGAGTTAGGGTACTAAAGGGAGATAAGATTCTACAGATGGTTAGATTGTTTTAGAATATGTTTGTTGAATGCTATACCCTGTACTTAG
>JANHZT010006048.1:92022-105132 GCA_032468215.1 Stegonotus admiraltiensis | reverse complement strand
TTAACCATAGAGAGTTTATCTCCACCCCCCAGCTTGGTTTTGCCATCCACTGGGGAGACCAAGATAACCCCCACACATCTTGAATACATGGCGGAAAGAGGAAGCTTGAGAGTTCACAAGGTTGATACTGTATGGAACAAAACTTGACTGAATCTGGATGTTCTGCTTCAGATACGAAACCTCCTCCCAGAAGGTAACAAAGAAAACAGGTCATGAAGAGGATGTGTAGTGTCCCAGACAATACTGTGGACCCTGTTCAAGCAATGCATATATGCTATGTCCTGGATAGAAGGGAATGAACTGCCAATAATCTTTTCTGCCATCCTCGCCACTCACTGCACTGCCTTCCTGTCTGAAACAGTAATGCTTCCAAACCAGACTGTAATGCAATATGACAAGATGCTCTCGATAATCCCTGGTGGAATTATTGGCTAGAATAGAGAGGGAAGTAAAGAGGCAATCTAGCTTGGAGTCATTCCATGGGAAAAAGCAACAGAGGTTAAACTCTAAAAGCCTTTATCTGCCTTTTTCCAAGAGAATGCAGTTTCTTGTAAAGATGTGATCAGATTAGAAACTACTTTTGTCTACTCAGTGAGTTGATCGGATTCCTTGAGCTTGGCATTACTTTTGACTCACGTGTACATTGAATGTAGCTGAATCTTTGTTAAGGAGAGAGAATAGGAAGAGAGAGAAAAATAATAAAAAGAATTTAGAAGGAGAAAAAGAACACACAAGAAAAAGTGAAGTGTCCTAGCAAAGACATAGGTTGCCTTTTGGTTTATGGAATACGTTAAAAGATCTGACATTTGAGCCAGCATCAAAATAAAAGACAAGAACACCTCCCTTTATCAGTTTGCTCTTTGCAAATAAGTTTATACAGGTTATAGATTCTTGCATTACCTCTAAATCAGGGGTGACATGCTCTCGGTTCGGACCGGATCACCCAATCCGACTGGTGGTGGTGCGTGGTTTGGAAAACTGGTAGCAAAAATCCCTGCGCCTCCCCCCCCCATGCCCGCTGAGCCATGCGATCATCAGAGGCTATTTTTTTTTTTACTTTTAAAAGCATTTTTTCTACAACCTCTTTGGCTGAAAAAATGCTTTAAAAAAAAAAAAGCCTCTGATGACCGTGCAGCTCAGCTGGGATCGTCAGAGGCTTCTAAAAGCATTTTTTTCTGCAACCTCTTCAGCCGAAGAGGCTGTAGAAAAAAAAATGCCTATAAAAGGCTCTGGCAATGCCAGCTGAGTTGCCTGATCATCAGAGGCTTCTAAAAGCATTTTTTCCTGCAACCTCTTAAAAGTTGTAGAAAAAATGCTTTTAAAAGTTAAAAAAAAGGAGTTGGCCACTCCCACCCAGTCACATTAACCTCCACCCCCACCACCAAACCACACTCACAGAACCGGTAGTAACAAATTTTAGATTTCACTCCTGCTCTAAACATAAATATAAAAAGGGCTGATTACTGTAATGAATAAAAAAATCCCTAATTATTATGAGATTTTTGCAACCCCATTCTATGTATACTTGTATCTCTCATTTTCAGAACATAGTTATCTAACGAATAAAATAGTGTAATTTCGGATAACATGACCCATTTCATTGTCTCTTAAGATTTGTCCCTTTTTTTGTATGTTATACAGTTCCTGTATTTTGCGTTGTTTTTCAGTCAGTCTTCATTCTCAGTTCCCATTATTACTTGTTTGGCTTTCAGGTCACTTATATTGTTTCCTGTTCACATTCTTGTCCTTTGTTTTAGTATCTGTTGCCACAAATTTTAACAAACCTGCTTTGCTTGGCATTCTGTTTCCTTTGTGTCTTTCCAAATGAAGGAAGTTAAATAGAAATATATATGGCTCCTTCAGGGTTAACCTGTGGCAAGTGTACTGGGCTAACAGGTTTGTGCTTTGCTTGCTCTACCCACAAATAGGGGAAGGGGAACAAAATAACATATGGACAATGAGTTAATTTCCTTTAGATGAGCAACAACATTATGCTAAAGTACCTACATTGTGCTCCAAATATAGTAGACTGGTGAGATGGATGAGATGAGTGGGTGCATGTTAATAATAGATTACATTGATCTGAGTGAACTTGTCTTTGAAGGAACAAAAGCCTGGGAGTGGTTAACTAATGCAGTTTATCTTAAAACAGAAATTTTCATATTTATGCCCGCTTTCTCTCCAATGTATTTTACTTCCCCTGGACTGGAAAAGTGTTCCTTATTAGTATGAAATACATCATTAAATACTAATCTGACCAAGTCAACCACATTTCTGCTTAGAAGAACATGAAGTGTTCTACCTGTGCTCAGAGCAGTGTTACTAGTATGTAGTCAGGAAGAAAACACTTAGGCATGCTCACAAAAATCCAAGAACTATAATTAAGTAACATTTATAGAATAAAGTAAAGGTAATATTTATTGACGAAAGTAGGAAGCCATATCCAAAGAATTTCCAAGACTGCTGCAATTTAGAAACAAACATAAAAACAGTCTGCATATCCTTTTATGATTTCTTTTCCTTCCATCTACGTAATGGACTGCTAGGTGATCTACTTTTGAGTGGACTGGTGTATCTGTTTCCATCAATCATTTGAGTTTTTACTGATGAGTCTTACTGCTGTATTGTGTTTCTTTTCAGGAGTGGATGACTATATAAGAGCAGCTTCTCAGAGATGTAAGCCCTATGTAACCCATTGTGTAAATAATAGAATATTCCTGAGACATTTTTAGCTGCCTTCCAAAGGACAGACAAACTTTGGATATGGGATTAATCTCTGTTGTATTTATGATGCAGTTGCTTAATTAATTTATGCAGTTGCTATAATTGGAATTAGATTGGGAATGAAAATAAGCAGTTGTGAATCTTAAACTCATATATGTTGCTAGAATTGTATATGAGTTTGTTTACATTCATGATGACTAAAAAGGAAATGATTGTATTTTCATGTCAGGATTTGATTTTGTGCAATGATTAAATTGTATTTGTAGAACGTATCTCTATTTTATGACAGAACAAAATGGAACCTTGAAGATTTGGGCCTGACTTCAACATTCCTTTTTGATCAACATTTTAAACCATGTACATTAATACTTCAATGCACAAAGGAATGTACATGAAAAGGAGGTGTAGATAACCTGCACACTGAACATGTCATAGCAAAGTCCAAATATATGAGTGCGCTTTGTACTTTTCCAAAAGAAGATTGAAAAATTGAATTAAAACGAAAGGAATAAAAGAGCTGCTCCTCTTAAACTATAGCCCCAAATATGTCTGTTGATTAATGCTAGATTGCCACTCCTGTATTCTGAAATATTAATATAATTACTCTTTCGGGGCCAGGATTCAGAAGGAAAAGCCCATGCTCCACTGATCTGCTACAGAATCTATTTCTGCTTTCTTGATAAAGCAAATACTATGTTCATTCTTTAATTTCCACCAGGTGTCTTTCTTTATGGTTGCATAGTAGAGATTAATTGAAAAAATGAAATCAAAGGACAAGAAATGAAATAGTTCGGGTAAAGAAAAAATCACTGGCAGAAAATGTGATAAAGTAGAGTTGGAAGGCAATTTCACTCAGTAAAAGGTTTACAGATATAAAACATTTATATGATGTTTGAAAGAAACAAACAAACTAATTAAAAACAACCAAAATTCATAATAAGCATTTGTGTCTAGTTTTGGATCCTAAAATTAATGGTTCTATTAATGACCCAAGTCCTTCTATTTAGATAACATGTATAGATGGTCCTCACTTAAAGTCCATTCATTCAGCAACTGTTTAAAGTTAACAATGGAGTATTTAAAATTGATCATAGTTGTAGTTACAGCCATGCAACTAAAAGTCAATGGGAAAGCCAGCAGGACGTAACAAATGGGGATTGTGGGATGCTGCAATCTTACAGGATATGCTTAATAACAGCAACTGGAATTGCTGGAACTGCCATCGTAACTTGGCACAGTCACATAATATCACATCTTACAACTGCATTGGTTAGCAATGGAAATCCCAGTTCTAATTACAGTTGGTAAGCAAGGGCTACCTACATATTATTTCACTTAAGATATGCTAAATCAAATTCTCCTGCTCAACATATTGAATGGAAACCTCAATTTATACTCTCAAATTATCTGGAGGAAAATACAGCAGATGCTAAACCTTGCTTAAATCACCACAGTCTTGTTTACACATTGTTGATTGATGAGTGTTGAATAAGACGAAAAGAAGTCTTGAAGGCTGAACATATTTTAACAGTCTTAATTTATAAGATCTTGAGAATAGTGTCATTAGTTTAGAACTTGGTGTGGTATTCTTTCTAATGAAAGTGGTAAGTTATTTTTTCTTACGTTTTCTGAAACACTACTCTTGAGAATAAAGGCCTTATTTGAAATACCACTGGAACTATAGGGGAGAGAGAAAATGACATAAAAAATATTTGCTATCTTTCCATCAGTGTTGACTGTCACTGGATTGGAATGTTACTAACCCCTAAGGAGAAAAGCAATTTAAGATTTAATTTGCACTTTAATAGAAGCAAAATCTTATTATAAATACACATTTTAAAGATGTTTTTAGTTTAAGCATACCTTTCGCCGCGCCCTTAAGACCTTTCTATTTTATCACGTGGGCCTGGCTTAAACAATAGATTTTATATTGGGTAAACTAAATTTTACATTTGGTTTTAATTGGGGTTTTAATATATGGGCCAAATTAATTTAATTCTATTTTAAACTGTTCTTAAATTTTTGTATTATATGTGTTTTATTTGTTGGCTGTTCACCACCCTGAGTCCTTCGGGAGAAGGGCGGTATATAAATTCAATAAATTCAATTCAATTCAATTCAATCTTTTACAAGCAGGATGCTAATTTATTTGGGCCGTGAATTCAACTGCATATCCAAGGACTCTGACACACATAGCCTTGGCTTCATAATGGTTTACTTGTTAATTGAGAACACGTCTTCAGAATAGGGCTTTCCTCTCTAAGCCAGATTGCTAAAGCAAGCTAAAGGCACTTCAAGATGATTCAGCAGGAAAATGGTTCCCATTATAAAACAGAGCAAGACCTCATATTCAAACTATTCTGCTGCAGGACTGCCTCTCCCACCTGGATGAAGATGGAGCATCTCTGGCACGCTGCCATTGCCCTGTCAACAGCAGCAGAAACTATCACCATTGCTCTAGAAGAGGGTGTGTGTGTGACTGTGTGTGTACATGCACATATACATGCAACCAGGGTGGATAAAAATTGATGATTTTTTAAAAAAAGAATTTTAAAAATTGATTTTTTAAAAATTTAAATCAGATTTTTTTTATTTTTATCAAATTTATTTTAATAAAATGCTTTTGGTGTAAAAAATCTATCTAAATATAGTTTTCTATTTAAGATACACTAATAATTTAGTTTATTCAGCATGAAATTGAGCTTAGTTATGTAGCATGAGACTGTATATTCTACAATATTAGGATTGTCATTAAGTTAACAGTGGGTCAGAGGAGGAGCCACTGTGGGACAGAGATGACAATTGCTCTTTAAAAATTATGATTTAAATCAAGTTGATTTAAAACAAGCCTTTTTACTAGTGATTTAAATGGTGATTTAAATTGACTTGATTTAAATCAAATCCACCCTGCACACAACTATTGGAGGAGTGGTTTGTAGACTGACATATTTCCTAATGTCTCATGAATAGGAAGAAAGCACAGTTTGAAAGATGATGAGCCCAAAGGGCTGTCAATTGTTACACTTCTTCCATTTATTTATTTATTTGGTTTATATTTAATTATCTTGTGGCTGTTTTGTTGTTTTAATCTCTTTTAAATTGTTTTGGAATTATAGAATTTAAGCCACCCAGTCATTTAGTTGAGTTGGGTGGCTATAGAAATTGAATGAATGAGTAAATAAATAATTTTTTACACTTATGGTTCCCACCCAAAGAATGATTCTATGAAGTCTTCAATCCATTAGCACATACAGTAGTTTACCTGGATAGAAAAGTCACTTTTTAATTATGCAGTATGTACAAAAAAATGGGGATATAACTGCCAAAATATAAGCACCTTCAAATTCAGCAAATGGCCAGAGAAATAAAATGGACTGCCCACTAAAAGTAAATTGCCAATATTTTAAAGAGGAAGGAAGTCATGGTGGTAGGAGACCTTAATTACCTTGATATCTCTTCACAGACAAATTGCCAGCTTCAGTCCTTATTTTGCTAATAATTTTCTCCTTTAGGGTGGAGATTATATAGTCATTAACTTGCTTTAATGTTTTAATTTGGATTCCTGTACTGAGAAAGTGATTGGGTTCCGTAGTTATATGATTCTGTTATTCTCGTCTCAAAAGTTTACCTTATCTTAAGACACTGTGTTTTGCTGTCATCACCTACACTTCTTTCTATATCAGATTGAAAGTATTCTTCAATTTTTACACCGGCTTTAAAGTACTCATCGATTGCTTTCCAAAATTGTATTAGATCAAGAATGCAATCGAATTGTCTTCATTTTGCAAAAGGTAACTTGAGAACAATGATATTCTTCAAAAATTCTGCAATGATTCCATTTTTTTAAAAAAATAAGTATTTTTATTTTTCAATAGAGTAAAAAGTATACAAACCAAGCCAAAGATAGAATGTAAGAAAAAATAAAAGGAAAGAAGTGGGAGGAAAATATACAATTATATCTTCCACTTTTCTTTCTATCAATAATCACCATCTTAAACTTTTCTGAATTCTCTTATGTCCCTTTTTATCCCCTCAAAATGCTACAATGATTTTTATCAGCACAGATATTTCGTAAATAAAGGGGACATTTTATTATACATACTGGACAGCTAAAGCTAAAAAAAATGATTCATATACATACTTTGATACAGAGGATTTTAAAGATTAATATTCAATTGAAGGAAGAACTATTCCTTTTAGTACTAATGGATAAACAGAAAAAAAGCCATAGAAGATTATTTCAGTATATGATTATTTCAGTGAGATTATAACATGCACAGAGATGAAAAGATTCGACACTGCCAGCTAGGGAGGAATAGTTGGTAAAATTGGCAGATCTTCCTGAAAAGGATAAACTTTCTGATTGTTTCGAGGCAACATCTCTTCCCCTGTTGCCCAAGGTCATCCACAGTGCGTTAGGATTATGTCTTATTTGATGCCTTACGACTACCTTGGGATGGCTATTGATGTATATAATGACGGTCTCCCTTTTCTTAATGATGCCAAATTCATACTGTCTTTAGCCTTTTATAAATTGCTGTATTCCTACTGTGGGATATGTCCCACTTCTGCTGGCACAAGTTGTGCTAAATACAGAAAAGGGTAAAATTTTCAAAGTATTCCGTCTTTGGGAAATTGAGCAAGGTCAATAATGAAATTTACATTTCAAGCAGTTTTGTTCAAACGGGGAAAATCCCCCCTTAAGATAAAATTCATAGGTTCTCAAAGCTTGTAATATGAAAATGAAAAACACTGGCTATAAGCATTCCTCAAATTATGTCTTTTTAAACCAGACAGAAATATTGTTAAACTTCTTTCTGTCTGCTTTAAATTAATTACGTTATTGCCCTCCATTAAACCTTTAAATGTCTCCTGAGCTGCAAAATGAATTTGGGCCAGGAATTCCAAATGTATATATATAACAAATTATTAAAGATAATTTAAAATGACATTAATTAATAAAACATAATAAATTTTGCCATTCTCATTTTGGATAACCACATCTGCAATTAATTAAAGCAGTATATTTATGCATTGCATAACTTATTAGACACAGTTAAAATAACTTAATTTTTATTCTGAGCAAGAATGTAAAATCTGGCATTACATTTACCTATATTCCTAATTGTTTTACTTTCTTCCTTCAATCCACTGGAAAATGAGTGTTCTGTTACTCGTTACCTGGCTGAATCTGTAGTTTTCTGGAAATAAAGGCAAGTAATCATCGCTATAAAACTAATTCCTGTTTTTTTAATAACAATTGTTTCTTCTTAAAGTTGCTCCATTGTTTTGTTTTGCATTTCACTGAATGACAGTCTTGAGTGATAAAAATCTGTATTTTATATTCAAAGATTGAACTTCTCAAAGCAGCAAACTAATCCTTCTGTCATAAATATTTTTGTAAACCCCATTGTTGCTATATAATTTTCCCATATCTCCTTATTCTAAAATAAATATGAGGGTGGAAAACCTCCATGCAGAGAAAACACTCAGTTTAAAGAGAAAGGTGGCAGTGGTGTGCTGAAATTAAAATTAGAGGTGTTGAGTTTAAAGGAAATGGATCTTCCCGTCCTGCTTCTCTAAACATAGTGCAAGCAATCCCTGCCTCTTTCTCTGGTTAGGGAAAGTATCGAGAGAGGAAGAAGAAACTTCTCATCCTTCTACCTTCCAATACTTTGCTGTATTGTCTTTTCTATGCTTACATCCAGAGGTGGGTTTCAGTAGGTTCTGACCATTTCTGGAGAACCGATAGCAGAAATTTTGAGTAGTTCGGAGAACCGGTAGTAAAATTTCTGACTGGCCCCGCCACCATCAATTCTCTGCCTCCCAAGTCCCAACTGATCGGGAGGAAATGGGGATTTTGCAGTATCCTTCCCCTGGAGTGGGGTGGAAATGGAGATTTTACAATATCCTTCCCTTGCCACGCCCACCAAGCCATGCCACGCGCACCAAGCCACTCCCACAGAACTGGTAGTAAAAATTTTGAAACCCACCACTGCTTACATCTAATAACAACACACAAAAGGAGAAGAGGATAATAGTTCCCACTTCTTTCTTCTATCATCTTGCTGGTGAAGGTCTTGCTACCATTTTTCTAAGGTAGAGTTTTGGGTTGTAGTTTTGGTTTTGGGGTCTAGTTGGGTAGAGTTTTGTGTAGCAATGGAAAGGAAGACATGAAGGGAATTCACCCATCTCTGCTTGAATGTGGTAGTGGTTCAGGCCTGAAGATCTCAAACTCCTTGGAAAGGAGCATTTTTTTAGTAGTCCTCAATCAAAACCATTCATTTAGTGACTGTTTGAAGTTACAATGGCACTGAGAAAAGTGAATTATGACTTTTTCACACTTATGGCCATTGCAGCATCCCCATGGTCATGTGATGAAAATTCAGATGCTTGGCAACTGGCATGTATGGTTGCAGTGTCCCGGGGTCATATAATCATCATTTGTGACCTTCTGACAAGAAAAGTCAATGAGAAGCCAGATTCACTTAACTATCATATTACTAATTTAACAAGTACTATAATTCATTTAACAGCTGTGGCAAGAAAGGTTGTAAAATGGAGCAAAACTCACTTAATGACTGTCTTGCTTAGCAACAGAAATGTTGGGCTAAATTGTCGTATTTCAAGGACCACTTGTTATTGTTATTAAATATATTGTTGTTATTGTTTAATAAATTATTAAAATATACTTCATTTTGGGTAACTGGCTGTGTCCAGTGTTTATAAGATGTTAAAGGAGTGGAAGAATGGAATGAGAAAGCATCTTAACCTTTTAATGGTAAAAAAAAAGTGAATGACAAAATAAGCCTATCACATTGCTCTAAATCTCCATAGGCATTGCTTTAAAGTTCAGTATGTCTTGATTGAATAAGAACATTGGCTTTGTGATTGATTGATTGATTGATTGATTGATTAGTGATTGATTATGTGCCATCAAGTCATTGCTGACTCTTAGTGATTACATAGATATATTTTCACAATGATGATCGCTCCATAACCTAGGCTTTCAAGTATTCTTACAGTGTACTCACTGCTACTGTAACTAAGTCCATCCATCCTGCAACTGATCATTTCTTTCCATTCCTTCTACCTCCCCCACCCCACCCCATTAAAACATTCACCAGAAATTTAGATCTTTGCATAATGGATTCTAAGTACAATTGGGTAATTTGAGTCTGGATATTTTGAAAATTTTAAGGTGATTTGTTCAATGATCCATTGAATACATCATGGCTATCCAAGTATTCTCAGCAATCTACTCTGACGCTGAAGTTCAAACATGTCAATATTCTTTTGGCTTTCTAGAAACTTGTATAATATTATTAAATAGACAAAATGCATATAATTAATTGACAGTATAAAGCTGCTTTATCCATAGTTTTCCTTCCTTATTTTAATATTATTTGATACAGTGGGAATACATTTGTTAAACTTCAATTACTGGCAGAATCATAATGTTAGATTAATACGTAACTTCTAGGAATATTGTTGACATTTCTTCTAGTATATATGAACATGAACTGTTTATTTTGTATTTTTGATTAATATTTAAATGCAATTTTTTAGTCTAATTTCTTATAATTGTTCACCAAATGATAAATTGTTAGAGGTGATTAATGTTAATGATATTAATGTAGTTCACTTTATATATTTCAATTAGACATAGTCATTGCATAAGAATACTCTTTCTTTACTTTTATAAAGTAACACTATAATTATCATAGCAAACTTTGCCAAAATGTGTAACTTCAGACTGTATGGAACAAAGGAACACCTTTTCTTCCCTGTTATAGTCAGATTTTGGCTGACTATATTTGTGTTAAGTGGATTTAGGGACACTTTATAATTTAGATAAATAAAATTGCATTATGCTTATTATGCCATCAAATAGTTCTGTAAATCAGTAGATGTGTTTACATATGATGACATATGATGCTAGTACTAGATTGGTTCTTTCTTTCTTTTGTGTTGTTTTAAGTGCAGTATTTATCTCTGATTTGTAGGACCAAATTGTGAGTTTTGGTAGCAGGACAGGTGAGAGTCAGAGGAAAAATGGCTGAAGTCTTCAGAAGAGTTCTAGTCTAAGAATTAGTTCAGAGTTAGGGCCTTCATATCTGTCAAGTAGATCACATTCAAACAGAAAGGGCAATGCTATGGTCAGTCATGGTAGAATCAAGCTTCTGACACTGCTTCTTTAAGTCTGCTCCTTTCTCTTCAAACCTGGAAAAGGCTTGAATCTGTTTTGTAAAGAGCAAAAGCTTAGAAAGCAAAGAGAATTAGTGGTATAATATTTCACTGGGAATAAGCTACCTTTCTCAGGTACAATATCAGGCCTAATAAGTGTCATCTGTGCTCAAACGAAGGCTGGATGCTTCCAATATAACAATCTCTGTCTGGTAGCAGAAAGATGCTGTGATAACTTTTCATCCGTGCTACACTTTTTCATCAAGTTTAATCTGATTGCCTTATTGCTTTGTTCTTTGAATCTTCACTCCTGGTATAGAGTTTTTCATCTCTTCAGTCACAAACCAGAAGTGTAATTTTTGTCTTAATTAGTGTAGTTTGTACAAAAACTACACTAATTAAGTACAAAAAAGTGTAATTTGTCTTAATCCTATCTTCTTGATTTTGAATTATTTAATTACTGTGTTATGTGTTGGGGACAGAAGCAAATTTTGAATAACTAGCCTTTTGAATAACTACCCTTTATTTTTGTCCATGGTAGTTGGAACTGCTGGAATTTGTATTCCATCTCTGATCAAGTGATCATGGGAACCAATGTCCTCTAGCTTTCGTCCCTCCCTCTCTCATCTCCAAGTTTCCAGCTCATTGACTAGATTGTATCAGCATAATCTTGCCATTCTGGATTTTTGCAGGGTAATATATGCAGAATAATCAGCTCATTTAAATTCAAAACAGAACAGAACAGACTCCAATAATGAATGGAAAGATGGGATAGATAGCAGATTTAAAGCAATTCAGCAAATGCAATTTGAGCAAAGAACAATATTTTAAAAAATATATTCTAGGAACATGAAATACATTTTTTAAAAATGGTGAATTGAAATATGACATTGATAAATAAAGTTGCCTTATTTTCATGTTCCTGATAGATACAGGACTGCTAATCAATTGTCAATACCGGTAGATACCTGTGGATAACCTTCTGTGTTCTCTATGTGATTTATTTTATGATTTAACAAGTTACTACCATTATCTCACTCTAGCTAGATATCAGATTTTCAATTAATCAAATTCTAAGGAAGATTAGTGAAGTAGAAAAATATAGCTAGGTCATAGAAATGTAAAACTAAAGGTTTTATCTTGTAGTGGTTTCTGGATTTTATTCCTTTGCCCCTTGATTACTATGCAAAGTGCAGAGAATAAAACATCCTTGCTTTTCAGAACAATTTCTCCATATTTTTAATCAGAATCCTGGAGAAAATAGTCATGCGTATGTATGCTTATTACACTGGTGGGTCAGTCTAAATGTGTTGTTATTTTATTGGCAGACAGAAATACATGAATATAATTCATGGTTTTCTTTTTCCAGGATGGCAGTGAGCCAGTCTGATTACATCTACTTTCAACTAAGTGACCTATATTATTTATTTTTAGTTATTCTATTTTAAAAGTCTTTCCCTATTTCATCTACTTTCAGGGTGTTGTTGTTTTTTTTAATCATGGATTCTTCTGCTACAGTTCACATTATTAGTGCTTCCTGCATAATTTATAAACCTTGCCCATCTGGAAAAGTGGTAACTTGACAAATTTCCAGGATATTGTAAGAAGTTCCGTCACTATAAAACTGACATTTATAATAGAATTTATTTTTTATTCGTGTTATCTTTGCCACCTGCATCAATAATAACGTGAACTTAAAAAGTTCACTTAAATAAGATTTTGCTTTATTATTGCTGTTTTAAAGCCATTTTTATATATTATATTAATGTTTATATGCTTACAGTTTAACATAATGCAAGATCTATTTTATTTATCATAGAAGATCGAATGAATAATGTCTGTTTCTAGTCTCATGATTTTATCTGTTTTGGGAGAAACTGAATTGGCTAGATCAGTGATAGCTAACCTTTTTGCCATCACGTGCCAGGGGCAGGGTCACACGCATGCCCACACCCATAATTCTATGCACTCCACCCCACTCACACGTGCGCGACGCCCTTCCCCACCGCTCCTGGCATACAATGGCCCGATTTCTCTCTCCAGAGCCTTTCTAGGAGCTTGGGGAGGGCGAAAATGGCCTTCTCTGCCCCCCCCGGAGGCCAGAAATGGCCATTTGCCAACTTCCTGTGGGACTGGAAGGCCTGTTTTTTGCTCTCCCCAGCCTCCAGAGCCTTTCTAGGAGCTTCCCACTCCAAGGCC
>JANHZT010006048.1:64859-75270 GCA_032468215.1 Stegonotus admiraltiensis | reverse complement strand
GAGAAGTTTGATTGAACTCGCAAGGTTTCTTCTTCCCTACAATGTGTTTGCCTGCAGACAACAGCAAGACGTGACGGAGCTACAAGGCAGGTAAGACACATTTCACATCTCCCCAGCCGCACCCCACCCACTTTCCACCCCCAAATTGCATCCAGTTGGGGCAGGGACAGGAAGCCCTGTTTCTCTCCATGCCTCTCGCTTCTCCCCCACCCCCTCCTCAATAAAGAGCCGGGCACTGTGGAAAAGGGATCCATGCGGGCACAGGCTGTGGGTGTCAGGCTGCTGGGAGTCGCCCGGCGGAAAGGCGGGAGCAGGGCATGCATTTGCAAGGGATCGCTTCCCCTTTGCCTTCTCTCCTAAAAGCGCTTCTCGGGCGCAGCCGCTTCTGCAGCAGGAGATTCGTGCCTCGCACCGGCCATCCAAAGGGTACCATAGCAGCAGCTATCCACAATTTGTTAACCCTTATTTTGTCCTGACCCATGTGGCCCAGTACGGTCGGGACGAAATAAGGGTAAAAAAATAGTGGATAGCTGCTGCTACAGAACCTTTTGGAAGGCCGCCACAGGCACATGGGAAGCATCGCTTGGCTTCCTGCTACCAAAGTGGCCGCAATCCATGACAAAAATGGCCACACTTGCTGGAGGGCTTATTTTTGGGGAAGGGCATATATTTACGCCCACCCCAAAAATCAGGCATGTCCTATTTTTGGGGAAACACGGTACTAATGATTCTACTTAGATTTTGATACAACACTTCATTTTAAGTAATCCATATTTTTAAAAAGTAGGGTTTCTTAATGTGTTACTTTGGAAATAGCCATGTTCGGCTTTATTCAGTATCTTTATTGATGGGATAACCAAAATTAATAATAATTTTTATTATTTTTTGCCATAAATAATAATAGTTATGTGTCATTAGTTTAAAGGGGGTCACGGTGGCTCAGTGGCTAAGATGCTGAGCTTGTTGAACAGAAACAAAAACAGTTTGGCGGTTCGAATCCCTAGTGTCATGTAATGGAGTGAGCTCCCGTTACTTGCCCCAGCTTCTGCCAGCCTAGCAGTTCGAAAGCATGTAAAAATGCAAGTAGAAAAATAGGGACCACCTTGGTGGGAAAGTAACAGTGTTCCATGCGCCTTCGGCATTTAGTCATGCTGGCCACATGACCACAGAATTGTCATCAGACAATGCTGGTTCTTCAGTTTAGAAACAGAGATGAGCAATGCCCCCTACAGTCAAGAACGACTAGCACATATGTGCGAGGGGGAACCTTTACCTTACTGTTTACTATAAAAAGAGTATCCACTGTTTCTGCTACCTCAATGTCTAAAATATTTGATGAAGTTATAAAATTACTGAAGAATCATTTTTCACCTTTACTATCAGTCACTATAGAGATTTAAATTTTACAGATGAGTTCAGTAGTTCAACCTTAACCTCAGTTGATGTGTAGAAGGTAAATCTAAATAGGCACTATAATTTAAAGTGCAAGTATACAGTATAAATCCATAATAGGCTGAATTATGAAATGAATGAATAAATAAATGTAATTAGAATAATATCACTAGAAATTGATCTACTTAATACACAGTATGCCTGTGAATTCTCTAGCTAATAGTATAGTAACCTAGCACAATGATGTTCTTTCTACCTTACATGCATTAATTTCCATGCAGATTTTGAATTATTAGGCTGTATTCTCACAAAAGAGTAGATGCAGTCAGTTTTGTTGCAAAGAAAAAGAAAAAGAAAAAGAAAAAGGCAAATATGTGGAAAAAGTCAGCAATTAAAAAAATATCTGGCGTTGTTGGCTCAAGTGGGATTTACAGAAAGAAAATCATGCCCTCATCTTGTTTTTATATCAAAGGTTTCAGTATTGCTCCTATAAATAGAGTGGGAAGGAAATGCATATTACATGTTGGCATGTAACCTGTGAAGCATACTATTTCTTTTTCTATGGAAGCTGAGCAAAATCTCCATAAAGAACAAGCAGATACATACTGATACCAATATATTGCCCGAAGTGTTTTATTTCAGTGCTTTCTGAATTACAAAATAATAGGTTTATTTTTATTTTCAAAAGGTAAATCTTTTCATAGGTTAACTTTTGTGTTTTAATTATTGTTCCTATCTAAAAAAGAAAGGAAGCTTAGAAAAGTGTTTAGAATTTTTTTTTAATGAGAAGTTTAAATTTAGCAATACCTGTGGCATTCCACCTGATTTAATTTACTTAGAACTGAGGTTCTCTGATTTATCTTCAGTCTCATTTATCTACAGTATCTATTGAAGATAGATAGTATCTTCAACTAGGCTCTTAAATGTTAGTGATGACTTTTAAAACATTTCCTGTTTAAACCAAACATCTTCAATATAGTTATTTTGGACTAGAACTTCACCCCAAGGCAGAAAATTGTCTCTGACACTTCCATGTGCAAATCTAGCTGGGGACCCTAAATCACTCTTTAAATAACATTGTTTTCTTCCCTCTCAGAGACAATTGAAATTCATTTCTTTGAACATGCACTTTATTTTAGAATGATATTTGTGTGCAGATATGTATATAACACATTATATCTCTATCTCTCTCTGGATTTTCCCACCCTCTGAATGCTTTTAACATCAACAAAAAAGTGTGTCTCTCATAAAAGTAGGGTATTTGGAATGAGAAAGAAAAGGGTGGAAATTATATCTTTAGAATAATGATTTTACTCACTTGGTTTAGCTGTTTATGGTAAAGGGTATTGAGATGATACTGTAGTTCAGAACTAATCATAGAACCAGGGGTAGGCTGCTGGGGGTTCACGGTGGTTCAGGAGAACCTCTAGTTGAGATTCTGTGCAGTTCGGAGAACCCCCAAATACCACTCCTGGCTGGCCCCACCCACCCTGCCCCTCCCAGGAGTCCCCACACTGCCCATTTTAGATGCAGGTAAGTGCAGGGCGCACACAGAAGCTCAGGAACAGTGAAAAATGGGCCAACTGGAAGTTCGGGAACACCGGAAAGGCGCCCGTTTCCTGCCTCCAGAGGACCCCCGGAACCTGGGGAGGCTGTTTTTGCCCTCCCAGAGGCTCGAGGAAAGCCTCCAGAGCTCGGGGAGGATAAAAACTCCCCCTCCCGCCGTTGTGCAGGAGGCCGACTAGGCCACACCCACCATGGCCATACCCACCCAGCAACTGGGCAGAGAACCCCTTGTTAAAATTTTTTGAAGCCCACCCCTGCATAGAACATCCGCAGGAGTGGATTATTTGGACCCAGATCCATCTGATTCAGACTCAGGAATGGGACAGGAATGGCATTGGCTGCTCTGGTTGATAAACTATGATGGGCCCTAGACATGGATAGTGGTTTTGCATTTTTCAAAGTCCTTCAAAACCATTGTCCTTCTGGGCTGGCTGTAGGGCTTGGGCTTTGGAACCTTGTTTGACAATATTTCCTCTCCTTCCTTAATAGTTGGTTCCAATTAGTGGTGGTTATTATAAGGAAGTTGGGTGAGGGAAGATCACAGTGCTTGCTCCCTTGTAGGGTAGCATATGGTTCATTTCTTTCCCTCTTGTTATATAAGATCTGTATGAACTGGGAAGAGATCCAGGGGTTTCCAGTCTGGTATCATATATGTTAGTATATATATACCTAAGTATAATCACATTCCAGGCCATGCCAAAGACATCCATGAAGTCCTAGCAGTTCGAAAGCACGTTAAAAAATGTAAGTAGAAAAATAGGGACCACCTTTGTTGGGAAGGTAATAGCGTTCCGTGCGCCTTTGGTGTTTAGTCATGCACATCTTCGGACAGTACTGGCTCTTTGGCTTTCAAACAGATGAGCAGTGCCCCCTAGAGTCGGGAACGGCTAGCACATATGTGTGAGGGGAACCTTTATCTTTATTTTAGTTTCTGCTTCTGAAGAGTCTGGTTAACAACTAAGTACTCTGGTTCACAAATACAGAAACATTTCTAATCCAAGTAACTCCTAGACTATTAAGAGTGTACAGAGATATTCTTTTGGCCTTGGGAGGGATAGGGATGTGTGTGTGTGTGCACACACACAAATATGCACACAAGTGCATCCTTGCATGCTTATACACAGATGTGGGTATAGGTGTGTGTGCGTGCAGATCTCTCTCTCTCCCCCCCCTCTCTCTCTGAGAGAGGCTTTGTTTAAATGTCTCCTGCTGCCCTTTTGATAATAGGAATGACAGTAGGAAACGAAAACTAAAGGAACCTATTGAAGGAAGCATTTTGCCACTGTTGTAATTTTGAATTTAAGAGCATTTGTAGCCCAAGGTCTTGGGGAAAACACAGTTCTTCTGTTGGACTCCTGTTGCTTCTCCAGCAGAGAAAGACATTCTGTAATGTTGAAAAGACAGCTGGATGCCAAAATGAAAATAATTTCTTGTCTGAAACATTAGATTGCAAAAAAGTAAAATAGTGATTTTACTTGCCTCTGAAACATGTTCTCAGGCATGGTGACTAGAAGAGCCCACTGGCAAATAAAAGATATTCTATCATTTTAAGATCTTTCTTATGGATCAGTTTATTAATTCATTTCTGTATTTCCTTAAATATTCTTGGATTCATACAGTCCTTGAACACCTTGAGCTGCTTTTGAGTGAAAGAAGTAGGTACAGATGGAAAAATACTGAATGCATTAACACACTATAAATATTTAATGCACTTTTGTACAAGCCAACATTGCAATTTGTATCTTGCCTGTGATAAATAGTAACTGTCCCCAAACGATCCTCTACTTGGCAAACTGTATTTTCTTTATACACTTCCAGCATTTCAGCGCAGGATGACTAAAAATGGCCACAATACAAGTCTGAATATGTTTCACACTTCACGTTCAAGGATATTAAAACTAAAATATTGAAATGATAACGTATATAATCTCTGAGGACATCTAACGCTGGCACAGGGAGATTTTATACCATGCCTTTATTCTGTGTAAAGTTTTATTTTCTTTCTCAGCTGTCAAAAGTTCCTCCCTGTTTCCCTCATACTACCTGGTTGTGCCCTAAGGCAGGCCCACTGAATCACTGAGGCAGAATCCTTCTGACTCTCATCTGAATAGTTTCTTTCTGCATTCAAAACACTGACTGATTTCCCCAAAGACTGGAACACAACAAAGTCAGATGCAGTGTGTAAGCTGTTTATTCAACTTCTGAAAAGCCTTCACAGCAGATGTTGTAACTTCAGGAACATTTAAGTTCCTCTAAACTGAACAAGTTTTATTTATTTATATATTTTAAAAAATGATGCATGGTTATAAAGGGAGAGTTAAACAATATCCCTAATTCATCTCTTTTGCAATCTATCTTTTGCTCAACTAGCATCACATATTTTTGTGGCCCTTGAGATGCTGTTGTTCATTGAATCTTGAGAATTGACAGCTATCTTTTTCTTTCCTTATTTACACCCCCCTCCGCCAAATAGGGGAAGAATGTACTGTTGTCATTTTCATTATTTTTCTGGTGACTCTACATCCCTCAGTCTAAGCGAGAGTAATGCTTCATACTTAACTTCTGAATATATATCAGAAGCTTAACATGGCAAAAGTAAGATTTTTAAGAGTTCCTGCTATTTTTTCCTCCTTTCCATCTCTGAAAGGTAAAAGCAATTTCTCATTGTACATTGTATAAATGGTGAAGAAAATGCACATGTTTACAAATATGCATAGATTTATTGCCTTGATAACACTATTGAGTAACCACAGTTGAGCTAGATGTTAAGTATTATTAAGCTTCTTAATAAGACTTGCTTTCACAACATTCATTGCATTGTATTGTCATTACATTCAGCCTACTTAAATTGATTTATCTTTTTGTTTTCTGCATTGCAGTAAGGGACAATTAATCTTCATCAGATATAGGCTGTGTTTCTTTTTAAATGCATCTTGACTTTATGGGCTGCACTTAGCTGCTCATACTTTCCCTGATGCAGCAATATTATGTATGATTATATAGAAATATACAGTATACTACTAAAGATTATAGCATTTCCTCTAAATTTCCATGAAAGCAAGCTGCGTGGTCTTTTGTTTTTCACACAAATAGCTTAAAATGAGGTGTGTCTCTATATTTCAAATGTTCTTCTGTGTCACAGGAAGACAAATTATGTGTTCAAATCAACTGTGCCCAATGGTTAACAAACAGTTGAAGAAAAGGCCAATCTGAAGCATAAGAGCTTTTAACTGAGATGATATTTCTATGAATACTCATGTATCTTTAACTTGGAAGTTGAACATTAAAAAATACTTAGTGAAGTCATTAATCTGAGAAGTATGTGAGTGACTCTTCCTGTAGACTTCTACTAAATATAATTTCCCACTGAAATTTACTTTAAAGTTCAATCAAATGCAATACACGAAGAGGTCATCCCAATAAATTTGCCCTCTTGTCTTAATTATGATTCATCTTTCTGCTATTAAGAAATAATTTAATCAGCTATTAGTCTAACTTTAAAAATGATGAAATATACATATTGGCTTTCTTAGAGAAAAATAGAAGATATCAATTACAGAATAATAAAAAGCAATAACAGATATATGCACTGTGAAGGATTAAGCCGATTTATATACGAAACTGAGATCTACTGTGATGGGGTTGTTTCAATAAAACAACTGATTACAAATAGTCATAGAAAAATGCATTGTTTGACTGTAGTGCCATTATTTTAAATGCTAATCGTACAAAGGGCTATAAAAAGCTCTTGAACAGAATTTACTGTGAGTGACAGTGCTAAATGAAATGGAAGCACTGCTGAGATGATAATCTGATAACTTGATACAGTTCAGGTATCACTTATTCACACATAAATAAATATATCTACTTTTTTTAAAAAATGCAACTGTAATGGAATTTCAATAAAGCTCTGAAATAAGTGTTTATGTATGCATTTATTCATCACAAATTGTCATCTTTAATTCAGTGACAATTTGGGAATTTTTAAAAACAAACAAACCAGGGGCAAATTCAGTTGGGTTATCTTCTTTAAAAACAAATAAATATGCACTTTCAACATGTGCACCCATGTAGATGTTATATAAATAATAAAAAGTTTCCCATTGCTTGCTTCAAAAGGAGGTTTTAGAGATATACTGAGAGCATTGAGTTGATACGTATCAATATGTGGAAAGAAGAAGAATTGCTTAGTTATGCACCTTGAGTTTGAAGCAAGTGTCAACTACTTTCTAAGGCAAATAAAAACCTAGATTACATTACTGGACAAGTCCTAAGAGAATGCCTTGTAAAGAGTGAAATAATGGTTAGGAAATATTTAAACTTATATATTATAATCCCTGTGCACTGTCTTAAATAATTACAGGCATTAATTAAGTAAATGCACTTATAAATACAAAAGTATATGATTAGGTGTTTTCGCAGTTGCAAAATTATCTGCTGTATTATTCAAGTATGCATATAATCTGAATTGTGCTTAGTCTAAAATTCACTTGCCCTTGATATTTTAAGAGTCCAGTTGTAAATCCCACCATAAATATGAGTTTTTCCCTCTGACAATAGCTTAGATTTTAGATTTTCATCTAACTTGAACTCTGCATTAGTGATATTCCTGTTTCATCCTTTCTTAATATGCCGGAAAATGTAAATGCTATATCGCTTGTATTTTCTGCTTCTCCGTTTTGATCAGTCTTTCCCTTCCCTGCCTGACCAACAAATCTGATAATCAAAATTAACCTCAAAAGTTAATTCCAGCACACTATGAAAGTTTTTGATTATACATTTCTGTTGTTTATGGTAGAGAAAATTAGACTTCATGCATATCAAGAATATAATTGTATTTGGTTAGGGAAAAGGTGATGAATATAAGCCTATGTGGAAATGTTTTAATTAATATTAATTATTACTACAGCTACTATAGATTTTTTTAAAATTCCCATTTCTGTCCTGGGACTTAATTTATGTACAGTTCATTGCATTTTAATTAGATCTTTCCAATTGGTAAGAATTACTCTTACATGCTGGATCTATAATATAAATTCAGTTCCATGTTTTAGAAGAAATTAATCTATAAAACTTTCAAAAGTTGTGGCCATGGTATCCAAAGAAGATCTTCCCATATAATATTATAATATTCCTGTATCAGTCCTAAAAGCATAATCAGAAGCCTTGTTTTAAATCTCTTTTGTATGCTAAATTAAAGTGATGGCTGCTTAGAAGCAAGCTTTTCATTAAGAGTCAGACAATACTGTCCTAGATTAATACATTTTTAAGTACAGAAACCCATTATGACACTTCCTGCTCTTTCAGTATAAAGTATGCACTCAGAGACTTTCTAAAATGCCTTTTTAAAGACCAAACAGGTACAGGTCAGTGGTGGGTTGCCCCTGGTTCGCACTGGTTCTATAGAACCGGTAGTAAAACCGGTGGGAGGCTCCGCCCACCAACCTCAACATAATCAAAACGCTTTTGCGCATGCGCAGAAGAGCACACAGTCCCGCTGTGAACCAGTAGTAAAGGTAAGTAGAACCCACCCCTGGTACAGGTAGTCCTTGATTTATAACCCACAATTAAGCTCACAATTTTGGTCATACGATGTGATGTTCATAAAGCAGGTCACCCAATTTTGCCCAATTTTATGGTAGTTCTTTTTTGCAGTGATTATTAAGCGAATGCTGCTGTCATTAGACAAACTTTGTGGTCATTAAGCAAACCCTTGGTTCACTATGGGGCATTTTTTGCCAAAAACTGGAAATAAAAAATAGGGAAAACTTCATACATCATGTTCACATAACTGCGGGATATTGCAGACAGCTGTATTTCCTCAATTCTGTTTTGATGCATAACACAAAAATCAATTTTCAGTGGTAAAATCCTTTATAAGCTTTTAAAATATATCTCTTGAAACTTTGATTGTAGATTCCTTGTGAAATGTTTGATTTGGCTGCTAACTAGACCAGTTTCCAAGTCTTCGACCAAAACTAGCTTATTTTATTTTGGTCAGCTAGCATCCAACAAACAGAGATAGAATACATCAATAAGTATAAATGTCTCTTTCTACTCTGGATTGCTATTGTTATAGGAAGTTCAGCTACTTCCTCCATCATCTTCTGCCTTAGAGACTCTCAGAAAAAAAAAACTATGTATGTATCAAAAGTGATTTTGGAAAATGCATGAGATTGGCAGAAGTAGTAAGAAGACTAAACTAGCTGGCAGATCAGCTTTCAGCCTAAAAGTCTCCAGGCAGCCAGCTGAATTGTACTGTAGTGTGTATAATGACCATGATATACATTTACACAGTTCCAGTAGAGCCAATATAGTGTATACATGTGTGTATATCCAATAAAAGAGTACATACTTGTGTATAAAAGTGTTAGCTTATATAGGGGAACACACAAGCACAGGTGCACACATACTTATTTAAAAAATATGAAAATATATAATTGACTCCTTCACTCTTTCTCCCTTGTAGTGGAGGAAGCATCCAGGAATGGGTTGTCCTTGTCTGCTAGCCAATAGGACTTGAGACTGTCAAAGCTGCAAGGACACGCCTACACCAACGGTCCCCAGCTTTTGTCTCAGTCCTAGCTGAAGACAGACATGTGTTTTGCAAGGGCAATCTATTTCTGGATTTCTGACAACTCTTGTTTAAATGGTGTTTTGACTGTGGCAACTATAGCACCACCATACTGCTGTGTCACCAATAATTCCAGCATGAAGAGCTTTTAGCTTGAGACCTCTGAAGGCCACCCTGTGGCAATTCAGGTTACCAGCTGGTGACACTGCTGGGCAGCCAGTTGAGTGTAACTTGCAGCACTGACCTGTGAGCCTTCGGACATTGCAGCAAGGCTCCAAAGCATTTCAGCTTGGCGGTAAGCTCAGCACTCCACTTCTGGCCAATGGACAGCCGCCGTCACTGCGTCAAGCTGGGCTCAGAGGGTCCCTGCCCAATACGGGCATAGTCGAGTAGAGCCGGCAAGAGCCCTCGGACGTGGGCATGATTCCTGAGGGCTTCTTTTACTTGTGGCAGAAGCCTTTGATCGACTCAGCTGTTTCACAGATGCCAGAAAATGGTGGCTGCAGCGCCCAGCGTCAGCAGGAATCTGGTTGTCACTTTGGCCACCTCAGAGGTTGGCATACTGGGAGGTAAGTGTGCAGAGACTTCGGGACCGAGGTCTGCAAGCAGGAAAGCGGCTGCGAAGATATCCAAGAGATCGAAGATGCTCCCTAAGCCATCCAAAGTGGCACAGAGAGACGAGGCTAGGTGACAGAAGGCACTTGATAAGGAAGTAGCCAGGGCACTAGCCAGCAGTGAACACCTGCCTCAACCTTCAGGAGTGCATTCTTCATTATGCCATTATGAGCCTTTGTAGCGCAGTGGACTAAAGTGCTGTTAAGTAGCACTTAGCTGCCAGCTGCCTGCAATTACTGCAAGTTCAAATCTCACCAGGCTCAA
>JANHZT010006048.1:43434-53466 GCA_032468215.1 Stegonotus admiraltiensis | reverse complement strand
TAAGTCCAGTTGCCTTTTGAAAAAGCACCTTTGGGTTAGTAAAGTAATAAATTTTCATAGGATCTATGTCAAGGGCATAAGTAATATAAAATACATAATTTTGGATTATTTTCCATAATAAATGAATGATTTACTAGTGTGTTTAATTGGATTCTCTTTTTTCCAGTTTTGCAAGTTATATTTATGTATAAATATTGAAAATTCAAAATGGTTGGCAGACTTTTAAGCACCAACGTGTATTGTTTAATAAACTATTACCATCATTGACACCAAATGAAGAATACTATTATGCAAGAAACATAAGTAATGGAATACCTACACCATATTTTTCGCCAGCCTGATTGAAGTGACCTCATAGAGTTATTGGGACAAGACCTACTGGGGGAAAAAAGAAATAATTTCAGAAATAGCCTGAAAATAATCTAGAGAAATTACCACCATATCAAGGCAAAGAGATTTGTTTCAAACATGTTTGAGAACTGAGAAACTTTGTTCATATCATTTCCCAGTACAACCAATTTCCAGTGAGTGTTTAGATTTGTACACCATAAAGAAACCAAATGGTCTGGTCTTTGCAGGGAAACAAATCATAGTCAATCTCGTTTGAACACAAATGATGGAATACTTGAAATTTGCACTCCAATATTTTCACTCCATGGAAATACTCCAGTCCATCTGAAAGAACACTCAAATTACACATAGATGAATACTTGTTCTACTTTAGTTAATATGACAAGTAAATCTCTTGGCATTTGTTTTATTTTAATCAATACTTTGCAAAAAGAAGCTAGACACTTTAGTGCTTTTGTCATGTTCTCAGTCAGGATTGCTGTGATATGCAGTAGAATTGGAACTGCTCTATCCACCAGAAGATGGAGATGAAAGTTTTTGTCAGTGTTTGCACAATTGTATCAATATATGCATTGAAGAGGGACTACAATACAATCATTTGTCACCCCTCTCAGAGTGACATAATGTGAGATGTTCGTGAAATAAATAGGAATGAGGGATAGCACACAAACAACATATTTTGCCAGAGCAAATAGATCAGTTTTGTGAATGTTATTATAGCATACGGTGGATTTTCTGAGAAGTAGTTTTGAGACATGGAAAAGTTTAATTCTTTCTTCCCATGACATTGTGTGTAGAAAAAAATAAATCTTTAAAGTCTGCATTTTAGGTAAGTTTTTTTGTAGCACAAATAGAGGTTTTCCCTTGAGATGCAAGTAAATGGAAAAGAGGTTTTTTGTTAGACTTGCAATAGAGAGTGGGTCAATACTTTCATTTTCCAAAACTTACAATGTCCGACTGTAGTCCTCTACTTCTGCAACAAAAAGCATGAGAAATAATCACTATATTCCTATCAGGGCTGTCGTATCATTTGTCTCTTCTTTTGCAGTACTGAAAAAGCCCTGGAAACTAGATATTGTGATCCTGAAAAACTAATTCCTTCTTTTAGATATATAGATGCTTTACTTAGTCATAAATTACAAAAATATGTTCCAGATGCATTCAAATGGCACATTGCTTTCACTTTTTGATTATCATGTTGCTTTGAGATTAAGTACTAAGCTAGCAGCCCCCAACCTTTTGAGCACCAGGGACCAGTTCCGTGGAGAAAGTTTTTTCTGCAGACTGAAGGAGGCGTGGTTGTGTGTGCTGCCTGCATCCCACAGGTGGAGTTTCGCTTCTTTGCGTGGCCTGGTTGCTGGCATGCCACAGACCAGTGCAGGTCCACAGACCGGGGGGTTGGGGACCCCTGTATTAAACTATCATGAAATGCTACTATGATTCTCTTTTTAAGCATCTCTTTCTAAAATCATCAGTCTGTCTAATTTTTTTCCACATCTATGCAACTATTGCTTTTCCCACCGAAGCCTTTAATTTTTTTTTTCAGAGCATCGTTGTGCTAACTGCAGCCTCTTCTAAACAAGAAAAACTTCTGATGAACTAATTTATCCATATCCTTTTCAGTGGCCATGAGAGGAGTGCAGAAATCAATATCCAGACATTCCTACCCCATGCTCTATTTTGGGGCTCTGTGCTTTTTGTCTTGATTTTTCTTGTAAACTTCAAAACAAGCCAGTCACTTGCTACAAGAGAAGCTACAAAGTTGTCCCTATGCTCATTTTAAAAGGAAAATGAAGCAATGCTATGGCACTTCAATGAAAAGTCTTTGTAAATTACAATTTGGTGGAATTGCTCAAATCTAACCTCTATAAAGAAAGAGCAAGCACGGAGAAATGTAGGCCAGAAGCCAGATCTAATATTAGACTGTGAGAAATGTTGACACTTTAGAGGTGTCACCTGATGTTGTTTTAGGAAGGAGATCCTATCAGGTTCAGGTTAAGTGACAAAGAGAGAGTAAACAGGTGAACTACTAAAATGTTTATTTTTCTTTTTTTGCAAAGATAAAAGCCACCCAGAGTTTATGCAAAATAATCTGTTAGTTGATTTCCGCTATATATGTTAATAGCAAAGGAATTATTTCTTAAGATCTCTGTTTTGATGAATGTAGCTGTAATTAGAATTAGTTTCTGTGTTAAATGCAAATTCTCATCTTAATGAAAGAAAATCAGTAAAATATAAGTATTAGCATAAGAGTTTTGCATTTATATTTACTGTGTTGGAAGTGTGTACTATGCTTAAGTACTTGCTTGGTTTTTTCAAGGAAGCTCATAGCATAGAGCCTAAGAAGTATCTTCTAGTCAAGTCATAATATTGCCTGCCACCACTAAAACAATTTTTTATTCTATATTAACAGGGTCCTAAGGCAAAAACCACAAATAGAGCCAGAACATATGTGAAAACAGCTTTTTCTTAACTATAATTATCTTCACAATGGCTTATGCCCTCTCTTGAATTTTAATAAGGAACTCAATTAAATGTTTATATAAATTAACTATGTAACATGATGCCAAAAATAAACCAGTCTGATGGCTGTTAGAATTAGCTTTCCTAATTAACATTGTATTACTGGATAACCAGGATCATTAAAATTACAAGTAAATAATTCAGTGTCAATTACAAAGAATTACAGGAATGAAACCACTATACTTCCCAAATATGATGCATTATCTGGTCATATAAGTTTGAAACATTCTGCAAGGAATTAAATTTTAATTCCTGTAGCATGGTAGATAAATGGTACTGAACTCAATTGACAATGTCAGATGATCTTATCAACCAAATTCATATTCTCAGTATAAAGGGCAGAGCCCTGCAAGTATCTTGGCTGGGTCTAAAGGGGGTTTTTTTGGTAGGATAGTTCCAAATTATATCGCTTACTGTGGCTTTTGAAATTGTTTCCCTGTAGACCTCTTGTTTCCTCTGTGCACCTCCATGGCATGGAGATTTTATTATGAGTTCTGGAAGAAGGTTAGAAGGAAGAACTAGCAGCCTAGAAAGAATCATTTATAGATTAGATGATCTAAGAATTAGAATTAGAATTCTTTATTGGCCAAGTGTGATTAGACACACGAGGAATTTGTCTCAGGTGCATAAGCTCTCAGTGTACAATAACCAATAAAGATGTTGATTTAATCCAATACCTGTCATAAATCAAAGGTCATCATTTTTCATTCCAGGAAAGGAATATTAGAAAGATCATTTTTATTAAAAGTGGAGCCACCTCAATGATTCTACCTTTACAATACAATAGTAGTTTTCTTGTATTGATTCTGACTTTTAAATCCTTAGAGAGAAATAAAAAATAAGTAATCCATTAGCTCTACTTCCTTTAAAAAAATAAGTGACAATATTTAACTTCCTTGCCGCTAAGACACTTATTCTGAGGGAATCTTTACTTATTTATTTATTTATTTTGTCGCATTTCTATGCCACCCAACTCCCAAGGGACTCTGGGTGGCTTACAACAAAGAATAAAACAATGCGAACAATCCCATAAAAAAGTTAAAAGAAAAACATTAAAACTTTAAAAATGCTAAAACACATGCACTCCAATTCGTGGCCAGGTCTCACAAGATCATTATAACAAGATCAATGGCCCCAGGCCTGCCGGAAGAGCCAGGTCTTCGCTTTGTGGAAGGCCAATAGGGTGGGGGCGGTCCGGACCTCAGGAGGTAATTGGTTCCGGAGAGCTGGGGCAGCCACAGAGAAGGCCCTCCCCCGCGGGCCCACCAGCTGACATTGTTTAGCTGACAGGACCTGGAGGAGACCCACTCCTTCTATGTGGTAGAAGGCGGTCTCGAAGATAGCCTGGCCCTGAGCCATATAGGGCTTAGGGCTTTGTTGTTGTGCCTGAATAGATTCTATTGCTTCTATGATCAGGCAAAAAATATTTAAAAATTTCCAAGATGCAAGTTGCCTTACAATGCTTTAGAATTTCTTACCAATTTGTCCTTGCAACAACCCTCACCTTATTGTCTATAAATGCTGGGCAGAGAAATTAATCATGATGTCAACCATAGACAGATTAAAGAGGCACAGAAATGAGCATTGTACAGTTAACCTGTGTCAGGTTAACTACACAATGCTCACTCTGAAAACAAACGAACAAAAAAAAGCATTCAAATATTTAAGATAAATATGTGCAAACGACTTCAGCTAATAAACATCCTTCATACCAAGCCCAAATATATTTTTTGAGCTAAATATGTTCACAAATGAGCAATTTTTACATTAAAAGAAAAAAGAAAATATTCAATGCAGCCTTATTTATACATACAGAACATGATGGCCTATTTCCAGTAAGAGTGCTTTTCTTCAAATGTGCATATGCAACAGATTTATGAAACTTATCTTGTTATTTCTACAAGGCTTTTATTTTTGCTTCCTGAAAACATTCCAAAGACACAAACACAATTCTTCTCTATTTACCATGATACTTAATATGCACAGTGTCCTTAGCTTAACGAACAATACATATACGGGTCTATACAGATATTACAAACATATTTTAACACATTTCACTTCTTTCCTAAGAAGGAACAGAAGAAGAGGGAAATAACTCTTTTCTGAATAAAGGCTACTAACACCTTTGTTCAGGTGTCCTCACTGATATTTGTTCATTCTCTAAAAACTGCAGCCTTTTCCAAACCTCACAACAATGATGTGCCCCTCATCACTAAGTGATTAGGCTACTATAACAAGCTCTACATGGGTCAAATGCTGGCCGCTAATGGAGACAAAGGTTTAACACCAGGACACTGGTTGCCAACAGCCAATCTGAAGTAAGACTTTAAATCTATGAAGTCTTACTTGGCTTGGCTTTCATGTTTCTTCAGAGCTATGTTTCCCCAAATAGATGGATAGTATCTTGTGCATTGTTTCAAAAAGAGAATGTAGGGTGTCCCCAATTTGTGTAAGATGAAGAGTTAGTGACCTAGTAGTGCTACTTCTTAGTGGGGAAACCCATACTATAAAGTACCTCTTCCCCCTGAGGGACCAATTTGCTATCTTTCAAATGATGTAAAGACCAACTTTTGTTCCATCAGGTTTTGATGCTAACTGTGACAATGGGCTGATTCATGAATGCTTTATTATTTTTTCCTTGGCCTTAGGTTGAGATTTTAATGTATTGGTTTAACAGATAGTGTAAACAGCTCAGAGACTCTGGAGTGGGTGGTATACAGATGTTTGTAGTTAGGTAATAGACAAGAAGGAAAGTAGATAGATAGAATAATTAGATATGCTTAACAGCTGCAACTAATTGATTTTCTTTGCAGAAATGAAATCCATTAATACCGCGTGAAATGTAATCTATCCCTATTCAACCTTACTTTGAATAAATTCATTGTTAAATCATTTGCAAAGTTATTACTTGTTTTTCTAAAATGTTCATAGCTGATTTGTCTTTGTTGCCTATGTTGCTCATTCATTCATGTGTATCTTATCTAATTTAAAAGAGGCAAGTGTTGATTTTATGTGTGCTGTATCTTGCTGACTAATATTACATTTTAATTTATCATTATTAAAAACATCAATTTTAGCCACTAACTAGAAAATTGTCTAAAATTGTTATTGGCAGATCTGATTTTAGATAGATAGTTTAAGAGGAACTGCTCTATAAAGAATATACTTCACTTACAATCAGAAATGAAGTTTATTCTTTTCTTACTGCTTTTATGTTGGACAAGTCAGCATTAATAATATACGCATTTTGGTTATGAGAAAAAATATTAATTATATTTGCACATCCGTTAAATAGAAGGTATAATTCAAGGCAACTTCTAACAAAATAAAAACAATTGTCAGTGAGATTTCTTCAGTGGTTTCTGCCCATCCAATGAGTGGGGGCATTAAACAATACCACCTAGTGGGACTTTGGAAGTGTTCTGTGTTGTACTACTTGCCCTGTAGAACAAGCATCTCCTTGGAGAATCGTATTGCTCTCATTCTACATGGGTTCCACAAATCCTTCCAATTCTTATCATTCTACTCAACTGAGGGATATGCTCAAAATATATTTTTTGTTATTGTTTTTATTGTTGTTTGTTTTTAAGAAGTGTTTAAAAGAAACGCAGCTTGTAACCTGTGTTACCCCATGCATTTATCAATGCATTTATTCTTCCCTATAAATTATTTTGTGGTTTTTTAATGTATTTATAAGAATGATGATGATGATGATGATGATGATGATGGATGGTCACACAGCCAGCCAAATGTTTAGACTGGATTTGGCATTTTCATCCACCTGTCAAGTACTTCCCAAGGAACTGGATAGATAGATATTGTTTTTTTTTATATTTGGTGTTGGAAGTATTGTCACAGAATGTAAACTGTTTCAAAGCTGCCTTTTGCAATTGACCAGTGGTGATTTTCCCAATGCTGATGTGTTCAAGTGGTGCTCCAATTGTTTTGGGATTTCACCCAAGGCGCCTATTACTATTAGCACTTCCTTTGTTTTCTTCTGCCACAGTCATTCTACTTATATTTGTAGATCTACAAATTGATTTTGTGATTTTCTCCAGTTCTTCATTGTCTATTCTGCTATCTCCTGATAATTACATGTCTACTATCCAGATTTTTTTTGGTCTTTCTTATCACTAACGCTGAGATTATGTGGCAGATACTTGTCTGTTTGAATTCTAAAATCCAGAACACTTTAGCTTCTTCATTTTCTATTTCTTTCTCTATTTTATGATCCCACCAGTTCTTTGCTGGAAGTTAAATGATATTTCTTACAGATATTCCAGTACACAATTATTGCTATTGTACTTTAACCCTTCTGTTTCTTTCTTCAGTTTTCCCCATTCTTAGCCATTGTCAAGTCTTGTTGTTACCTTCTTGTTGTTGTTACCTGGTATTTTTCCTACATACTGGCCATGTAATACTTTGCCTTGCCATGTCTCTTTTCTATTCTTATTTTGGTCTCTTTTTTAGGCCAGTTAGGTCTCTCTAGTAATCAATAAATCTTTGTGGTATACTGGCTTCAGTGCATCTTTTTCCATTATCCAGATATTCTTCTAATGCCCTTTTTTCTTCTTCAACTGTCTGGTGTATTTGCAACATTTCATGTCCACATATTTTCCTTGCTATATAGTGTCTGTCAACATCAGTGCAGAGATGAAGGCATGATTTATTGCCATTATTTTACTAGTTTTCCTATTCAGAGTTTTTAGTTCTGCTTGAATCCAATCCACTATTCCAGTGGTGTATCTAATGACTGGAATCGCCCGGTGTTATTTACAATTGGACAATTGTCTTTATCCAGACTTTCACTATTATTTCCATAGGGCATCTTGACTCTTTTTTTTTTTACTATTTTTCCCCCGTTGATGGTGAGGATGGTACATTTGTCTAATCCAAACTCCATTGCAATATTTTGGCTGTATATACAGACTGTTGATCAACGATTCTACTTCAGACAGTGTTTTTTCGGACAGCTTCAAATTGTCCATGTAAAAGAGGTGAGATAGCTGTCAGATGTTTTTGTTCTTTCAATAGCCACGGCCTGACTTGTTCAGTATTGTTGACAGAGGAATAGTGCCATGAAAACAGTAGCGGTGATAGAAAGTCTCCTTGAAAGATTTCTCTCTTCATATGAACTTCTGCCAGATTATCACCATTGAGTAGCAACTGTGTTTTCCATTGTATTACTGATCTTTGCACAAAGTTTTTCATGTTTTTTTTTACTAATTATTATTGTTTTACTAACCTCAGATTCGCCTGAAACGTCTTGGTATCAAAAATAAAAGCAGCTGCATGGTTAATCCTCTTGTCTCCTTATACCTGATAATTAGGAATGAAAATTCTTTGTCCCTTATGAAATAGTTCGGCAGTTCAATTCTCATTGGCTCAAGGTTAACTCGGCCTTCCATTTTTCTGAGGTCGGTAAAATGAGGACCCAGATTGTTTGGGGCACTATGCCGACTCTCTAAACCAGTTAGAGTGGGCTGTGAAGCACTGTGAAGTCTAAGTCTAAGTGCTATTGCTATTTAGCCAATTCTTCCATATCACATCATTTTTAGGAGTCTGTATTTCTCACCAATTCAAAAAGAACAAAATAACCATGGTAGGGGGAAATGACATCAGCAAGAGGCCAATAAAACAGACCTTTTTACAACCTTTCCCCTGTTGCTATTCACTTAACTGATAGGAATCTCTGGAATGTAGACCCTTCAGTCTCTTCATACTGACATATCCATAAATCCTCCAGTTCAGTTGCCTTTACAATTTCAACCATTCTCACTCACTTTTCCCAAACTTCCCTCCTTTTTCCTTCCATCATTCATGCTACATAGGTATTTTTTTACTCAATCTTTCCCCTGTCCCTCTTCTCAGCTGTGGCTGTCAAATCTTCAAGGTAGTTCTTTTAAAGTTGTGTACTGCTCTCTTAGCTACTGCCTTTTCCTCTGCTGGCACATCTCGGCCTGGATCTGGAACCCAGATTTCAGAACTTCATGTCTGTGAATGTTCTAAACCCAAGAATCAACCCAAACTACACATAAAGGATAAATTGTATTTATTTTATTGATTCGCTTGAATCTGGATGGGATTGTTATGACTTCCCCCCTCCCATTTATGTTTTTCTTCCTTTCCATCTTATATAAGCTGCCTTCTTTACTTAACCACTAGCCTCTGTTTTTTAAAAGGATTTTCTCATTAAATGCTTCCCTTAAGCAGTATTGCATTGGCTGTGCTAAGCTGCCCCTTTTGTTATTTGCATTTCACAAGCTTTATTTCTTGGAATTTAGATATTGAGAGGGTATGAAGAAAAGAATCCTCAGCGAAAAATCAGGCTTTAGAACAGACTTGGAAGCTTTAAGACTTGTAGACTTCAGCTCCTAGAATTCTACAGCCAGCTATGCTGGCACGCACTAATTTATCACACTTCCTACATTGTCTCCTAATGATTAGGTCAACTTCAGTGTTGCTGGACAAGTATGACCAAGCACAACCAAAGTCCACCTTTAATTCAGGCATGGTCATGCTATTCTATGCAAGCAATGATTTCTGATCCGCAGACTACTGTACATACTGTTGCCTACATCACATCAGATGACAAATACACATAGTCAACTAGCAGACACTGTTGTTCAGGGGTGTCAGACTTGATTTCATTGAGGGCCACGTCAGGGTTGTGTTTGACCTTAGGGGGCTAGGGTGGGTGTGGCAGCTCAACATCACTCATATCGAGGGTACCTGTGGTGGCCCAAGTGCTCTGCAAGCGAAAACAGGCTCCTGAGCTTCGTTTTCAGCTGCGATGGCTTCTGCAACTGTCTGTCAGTGAAAACAGAGCTTGGGAGGCCACCTGTAGCCCTCTCAAGCTCCATTTTTGGCTGCAACGGCTTCCTGCAACTGTCTGCCAGTAAAAACAGAACTTGGGAGGCCCTGCGGCCCTCCCGAGCTCCATTTTGCTGGCAGAGGCACCACGGGCTGATCCTTTGCTGCTTCCAGGTAGTCCCACAGGCCAGATCTAAGCACCCTATGGGCCAGTTCCAGCCCCCAGGCCTTTTTTTTTTTAATTTGATTTATATGCCACCCGTCTCCAGAGACTCAGGGCGGCTTACAATATGTTAAGCAATAGCCTTCATACTTTTGTATATTTTATACAAAGTCAGCTTATTG
>JANHZT010006048.1:30849-43334 GCA_032468215.1 Stegonotus admiraltiensis | reverse complement strand
AGTCAACCTTGAGCCTGGTGAGAATTGAACTCGCAGTAATTGCAGGCAGCTGGAACTAATACTCTCTTTAACAAGAGTATTAGTCTGCTACGCCACACAGGCTCCTTGAGTTTGAAGGCCTTGAGTTTGAAGCCCCTACCGTTGTTGTTTACCTTTGTAAATAGGCACGTTAACCAATGTAGAAAGTAGGTACTATGCAGGGATACTGATACTGAAGTGAATATGTGCACTCTTGCTTGTTTGCTAGACTCCGTTCTATGGCTTGTTGGAGACAGGTCCTGCTTTGGGTTTGAATTGGAAGAGGTGTTTTGGAACAAGTAGAAGCACCTGTTTGTGGCTCATTACAGCAGAATATTCATGACTCATGAAAGTGGAAGCTTCTTACTGCAGCTGTGTGAGCCTGAAAACAGATGTGATTTTAATGAGTCACAGACAGATGTGATATTCATGCTCCCATGCATTCTAAAGCATCTTTTCCAAATTAGATTTGAAACAGTAAGTAGCTCTAATACTTGTAACCATGTTTACATTGCTGACTAACAGAATTATTAAAATGTGTACAGTTTTAAAAGTAATCTTTTGGTACATTTTTCATACAGTTAACACCAAATAATGTCTTTTGTTCCTTGTGAAGGAGCCCTCAAAACATTTCAAGTTCTCTTGCATCAGGACATGAATAACTTTTTTCAAAATAGTCTTCCAAATGAGGTAGAACAAAGCATTTCTGTCCTTCCCCTCTTCACTGTACTAGCAACAATCCAACATGATTAGTTTATGGTGATAATTTATATTTTGGTAACTTCTCATTTGGTGTAGTAGTTAAGGCACCAGACTAGAAACTGGGAGAACGGGAGTGCTGTTTTAGGCATGAAGCCAGTTAGTTAGTTTGGGCCAGTCACTCTCTCAAATCTAGGAAGAGGCGAAGAAAACTGCAGGGACTGCCGTAGTTGAGGAGATAAATCTTATTTGAAAGCAAACACACAAAAAGTTCCATATATACTGCAGCCTTTAAAGCAAGCTTCAAAACATCATTCAAAATAGAGTAATTAGTTGGAATTGATAATATTATATCATATTTATTGACTGTTTCCAGGTCCTATTCAAAGTACTGGTAGTAATCTATATCCCTAAATGGCTCGGCTACTTGAAATAAAGTCTCATCGTAAATTTATCCATTAGAAGCTTAAGTGCTTAACCTTCCCAAGGAGCAACTAAGAGAAATTATCTTTTTTTTTAAATAGTGGTATGATCCTTCCTAAAGAGATTTGCTTGATGCCTACATTATTTTTATTTCTAAAATAAAAACAAATTAATTTCTTGGGCATTTTGAGAACTATTTATATATTACAGGTTTATATTTTGCTGTGATTTAATACTGTATATTGCCCTTCTAACTGTCCTGCTTTTATATTATTTGTCACACTCTTGTCTATGGAGGTAGTTATATCACTGCCTAGAGAAGACTCTTATTCAGTATAAAATTGTGTCAGATAAATAATTTATGCAAGGTTGTGCAAGGTTATAAAGTAACTTTAATTTTGACCTGATGTTACACTTGTCATTATTGATATGACCTTGTTCTTCTTAGAGTGATATCGGAAAAATTTAGATTTGGGTCTGTTAAACCAGTGATGCAGATCATAATGGCAAAGTCAAAACTGTGATATAAAATTTATACTTTTATTTATGATTACACCTATTTTTTTTCAATTTTGCTGATAGGCACTAGGTTTTTAAGAAAGGATATTTTGACAATTGTGTTTGCTATCAGGATTGCCATAGGTAATATCTACCAATTAAATTTGTTTTTATTTTTTCCTACGTATTTTACTAATATGTTGGAAGGTAAGTTGGGAATCAAATTGGATAAAATTGTATAGAATTATTCTGAGGGAAGGACACAGATAGGGCACTTATGTATGAGAAAGAAAGAAATGTTACTTTATTTTAAAAATATATTGAGGAAATTACTTTTTCTTTGGCAGGATTTGTAGTATTATTCTTATTTGGTTTTCTGGAAAATAATAAGCAGATTTTCTAGCAAAAAAGATCCTGAAAGCAAGTGACAGTAAAGATCTATTGAACACTGTTCAAAGTTAACACTTAAATGTTGTATAAGCTTGAAGTTATATCTGAATTTGCTCTCTAGTGCAGTGGCCCCCAATCTTTTGGGTACCAGGGACCACCATGGAGGGTGGTTTTTCTGTGGACCTGGAAGCTGGTTTCTCATGCTGCCTGGATCCTGCAGATGCACAGATGGGGCTTTGCTCGCTTGCATGGCCCAGTTCCTGGGAGGCCCCAGGCTGGTCTGCTGCCTGGGATTAGCCACCCTTGCTTTAGTGTATTTGTATTGGAAAATGGGGGGACGGGAAGAAGTTGTATTTTCATGGTTGTCAAAAAAGAAGTATTGCCAATTGTGTCCAGTACAAGTAGAATTTCTTGTGCCTAGAATTTCTAGAAAAAATAGAAGTAGAAGTAGAAAAAGAATCCTCCTTCCCTTTCCTTCAATCTTTTTCCTACTACTTTTATACTACTTATATACAGAGGTTGGCATTATTTTAATAGTATGAGGACTGTCTTTTGGTTACTCATTTACCTGAAGTGTCTGAGCCTGATGTGATTTTATTTAACATGAAAATTTTACTATGTTATTTTACATGATATGAGCCTCTGGTAATAAACTATACAGAAATAAATGTCCTCCATTTCTTTTTAACTCCCAGAATTTTACAGAGTAGGATACAAAAAGCTCAAAGGGGAGAAAGATTTTTTCAAGGACAGAGACTCCATATTGTAGGTGATTAATTTTAGCCCAACTTTAATTTGTCTGATGGCAGGCTTGCTGCAATCACCTGATTTTTTTCTTCCTTTCTGGAGTTTTCTTTACAGGAGGCTCTGACCATTTGAGTGAGCTTTATTCAGAGGTGTGCTAGGCTGGAAACTCATTGATTATGTACCTTCTAGTTGGTGTTGACTTTTACTGACCACATATTTTCTACAATGGGGGCTCGTTTTATAATAAGGGGCCCTTATTAATTTTATGGCAGTTATCTGGGTTACCTGCTAAAATAATAGTGGTGAGGCAATGCATAGTGGAATACCAAGGAACAATTTTCTTTCAACTGCCTTGTCTCATCTGCAGAAAAGAAGGTGCTAAGACAAGCACTCTCAGTATTTGAACTCAGTCCTTCATAAGAAATATGGCAGAACATCTGAGGAAAACCCAAGACTGCTCAGGATTGTTGGATAGCATATATCTCATTTTTCTTGATTTACTTGGTCAAAGATGAAGAGCAAGAAAGATAAATCAAGAGAAATAGAATAGAATAGAACTGCAATGGCGAACCTACGGCAGTGGCACCCAGAGCCATCTTTCTGGACATGGAAGCTGTCGCTGGCCAGCTGGTCTTCATGTGCTGGAAATTGGAAGAGCAGCCGCCCAGTACGCATGCGCGCACCAGGAACATGATCTTCTGGTTTCTGGCACATATGTGCACTGACCAGCTGGCCTTCGCACGTGCATGCATGCCAGAAACTGGAAGACCAGGTGGCCAGTGCACATTCATGCTCCGGAAACCAGAAGATCATCTTCCCGGCACACGCATGCGTACTGGGAGGATGCTCTTCCAGTTTCTGGCATGCATACGCTCCCGTTTCGGCACTCAGTGCCGAAAGGTTTCACCAACACTGGAATAGAACATACAATTGGGGTTGGAGGGGACCTCAGAGGTTCTTCTTGTCCAATCCCCTGCTTAAGTAGGAACCTTATACCTTCACAATCAAATGGTTATCCAGTCTATTTTTAAAAAACCTCCAGTGATGAAGTACCCACAATTCCGGAGATAAGCTATTCCATTGATTAATTGTTCTTGCTCTCAGAAAATTCCTCCTTACTTTGAATTGTAGGTTGAATATCTCTTTAACAAGATTCCACCAATTATTTCTTGTTCTGCCCTCTGGTGCTTTGAAGAATATGTCAGTCCCCTCTTTTCTTTGACAGCCCCACAAATACTGTTTCCCCCTTCTCTTTACTCGGCTAGATGTACCTCAACTGTTCATCATATGATTTAACCTCCAGACAGAGGTGGGCTACACTTTCTTTAACAAAGGTTTCGCTGGTTGTGAGCACATGTGATTCGCTCACACACGCCCCTTTGAGAGAGAAATGGAGCTTCAAGCAGGCTCCGAATCAGCTCAGGCAGCTCCGGTGAGACCAGCAGGGGCAGCATGGAATGCAGCTGGGACAGCCAATGAGCCAGAAAGTAAGTTATAAATGGATAACATAGAACAGCGGCAAGTGGGCAGGCCCAACCAGCGATCAGAGCTAAGGGTTCACTCGGACCCTTGCGATCATGCTTCAGCCCACACTGCCTTTATATAGAGCAAGAATGTGAAGCACAAAAAGAATGTGCTTGTTCTTCTGATCATGAAGAACACACTTTTCCCTCATGTCCCAACCTGCTACCTGTGTTTAGAGAGAGAGCAATTGGTTGGGAAACTTTTGGCAGAACATAGCAAGCCCATTGTGAACAAATCAGCAGCACATTCTTGATCTTCTCTATAGTAGTGCACTATAAACACTGATACTTGAATAATAAAATTATAAAATGAGCCATATAATATTTGAATTAAGTCATAGGTCTGATTAAGAGGAAATATTTGTACAATGCAGTCTGTATAAAAATTATAACTTGGAGAGAACAAAGGCTATGTTGCCACCTGAAATAAATAATGAACAGGAAACAAGCACTATTCTCTCCTAGCTATGAAATAACAATTGCTTATGTTTAATTATAAGGTGAGAACAGCTCAGCTTTAGAGAAATGCCACTTATTTTCCAGCAAAGAAGATAAGAACAAGAAAAAGAGATATTGTAAGTCAAGAAGCTCAAAGGAATTCTCCCCATTTTGAACTAAGTTGATATACTGAGTATTTAACTATTGTATGATTGTGATTTTGTGATTCAGATTGGAGAAGGAGTGAAATTTAATGCCAAACTTAATTTACATGAAAACAAAAAAGAGCCAAGCTTGGCTTTTGTTTTTAGGTTCTGCTCTTGAAGTCCTTGGAACCTTATGTTGTGGGATTGCTGCCTCAGCATAGGTTTCTCAGTGCACCATCTTGGTTTAATTGAAATAAAGTGATATTATAATTCAATGTGACAAGCTCCTTGGGGCAGTAGAAATGACCACCCTGGACAATACTGAAATTACTTTTTAAAAGGCACTTTCAGACTGTTCTCTCACATAGACACTTTGAAATGTTTTTCTTTCTTTCTTTCTTTCTTTCTTTCTTTCTTTCTTTCTTTCTTTCTTTCTTTCTTTCTTATGAAATACATCAATTTTCAATTTTAATTTAATTCAATTGAAACAGAACTTAATCAAATAAGTTTACTTCAAATATAGCATCAGCCTACTACTGTTTCATGCAGTACTGTGTTTTCCCCAAAATAAGACTGGGTTTTATATTAATTTTTGCTCCAAAAGATGCATTATGGCATATTTTCCAGTTAGATCTTATTTTGGGGAAAACACACTACTAAACACCTCCGTCTGCTGACAATCTTAACTGGGACTTATTTTGTGGGTAGGGCTTACATTATGAGCATCCTGAAAAATCATGCTAGGGCTTATTTTCCAGTTGGGTCTTATTTTTGGGGAAACAGGGTATGTAAAAATAAACTATAATATTTTTTTCTGTTTCTTTTTCTCCATGATCATGGTATTAGATCCCTTAAACAAAAAGAAGAAGTGGACAAAAACAAAAAACGGCCAAACCATAATGTTATTGAGGCTAAGGCTAGAAACAATAAGACTTCCATCAGTTCATCAGGATAGTATTGCTAAAATTTATAGTGAATCTCCAATCACTTTACCATTGCTTGCAGTGGAAATTTCCAGAACAAAGCAAAATCCCTTGAGACAAACATTCTAATACCTTTCTCTTCCATATCAGTTCACTAGCTGAATACCCGTGCTCTGCTACAAAACTATGTGATCGGGCTTGATAAATCGACACTTACAGAAATAAAATGCATATTTCTTGTTTGTTACTATTGGCATGCTTTCAAACACACCTTCAAGCTTCCCAGATCCTTAATATAGACAACCCTGATGCTATGCAACAAATAGGCTTCTTACTCCTTTCAGCTTCTTTTATTTGTATTTCAGAGCTATTCCTTTTACATTGGCTTTGGAAACTTCATTCCCTGCTTCCACTTCTTTTCACCCTATATAGCTTTAAAAAAAATCTGTACTTCCCCCAGAGTATTTATATATAGACTGTTTTTTTCCCTGACACATGTTAATATTGCACTGAAGCAAGGATTTGCATTCCTTGTCTCAAATGTTTGATTTTGAAACAAAACTAAATTGTTTAAACTAAAACTAAATGGTCCTTCTCCTTAAATGTCAGTAGAGAACTTACAAGTGAAAAAAAATGTTTCACTAAAATTCTGGCAGTTTGATATCATATAGAGACAACCCAACCCAGTTTAGCAGAAGCAATCCAGAACAGGGTTGTAAAGAGATACATCCAATGAATAATCTGTTCTACATGAGAATCAGCTCATCAGCATTAGCCCATTTGAGGACCTGGGAGAACTACATTGGCTATTTTAAATATCCACAAGACTTAAGATACTAAATTTACACAGATGTAAATGTTACACCAACTCTTAGAAGAGTGACAAAAGGGATGGTGATGGGTTGTTATTTTTCTACCTCCAACAGCACAGGAATGTTTTAGAAATAATCTAACCTAGCACTCTGGTTTTAAATTGCAAAGATTGTATATATTTCAATTCTAAGCAGTCACAATATTTATTTACTTTTTCTATAGTCACCCACCTCAGCCAAGTGACTAGAAAGCTTATAGTTCTAAATTTAAAAAACTATTAAGAAAATTAACAATTTATTTTCCATTGGATTTGGAGAATGTTTTAAGATTACACTCTCTTTTGCCTCTAATACATGTCTTCCAGAAGTGATTTTTTTTTCTTTCTTTTTGTGAGCCCAACTGAATAAATACTGTTAGGTTGCACAGATACATTGTGGCCCATTAGTTTCCAGTCACATAGTACATCAGAGCATCAGAGTTAGATGGGACCTTGGAGGTCGTCTAGTCCAATCCCTTGTCCATGCAGGAGACCTTACCATTTCAGACAAATAGCTATCCAGTCTCTTCTTAAAAGCCTCCAGTGATGGAATACTTTGCCAGTTTTTGAAAATACAGTCATTTTCAGAGAAGAAATGAGTGTGGTAACTCAATGAGGTGAGTCTTAAAGGGCAACTGGACTTTCTATGTTTTTTTCTTAAAGATATTCTCATCTAAAAAGCTTCATAGGTTCTGACAGGAACCAACAAATATTTCTTGGATGAGAGGCAAAACATCTTCAAGGAAAAACAAAGTTCCAGTTGCCTTTTGAAAAATAATTTTTAACAACCATGATCTGGATGATTGAGAATCTCCATAAACATTTAGCTATAACTGAGATGAGGTTACCTCAGCCAGGTAACATATAGCAGTTCTGATGCTTGCCCAGTTTAAACAGTTCATCTACTGTCATCTTGTTCTTTACTCAAATCTTTTTCTTTCTTTCTGTATGTTAACCTAAGCAATTTGTCCTCTTTTTATGTTTATAAGATATGCATCCCTGTGATCTAGGCAAGTTCTGTGCCTAACATCATAAGCTATTATTTTCCTTGGACTGAAAGTACCAAGTAACTTTTAATTTTCACTTTAACTATAGCATCACATCTTCCATATGCTGCTTTAAAACAATATTTTAGGGAAGGACGAATTTATCAATATTTCAAATAGGTTAACTCTTTATTTATTCATTATGCTTCCCTGTGGTTGTCAATATTGAGCATTTTAACAATAAGTAGTTTAGTTAGGGTTTGTGAAGTAAATATTCTAAAAAATATATATCCAGAAATGCCAATAAATTACTTCCTAACACTATGATACATTTTTCTGACTGAGTCACCTGTATCACAAGTTTAGTAAGGGAATAAATTTATAACAATAGCTCATATTTGGCTTCTAGTTTTTGTTTTTCTCAGAATCAGAGGACTTAAGCATTTTTCCATTGCATGACATCCATTTAATCATATTCTGCTCTGTATTAGTCTTGCAGGAAGCAGAGAAGTGATTTGGGTTTCTTAATGTACTTTGTGCCATGAAAGTGCTAGGATGCATCTCCTCAAGGCAAAGAAGCAATACTGTTTGCTTTGATGAGGTACTTTGCATCATCTTTCCGTTTGTGTCACCTGGCATTTGCAATACGCTGCTAACAAGTTGTTAGCGGCATTAAGGCTAGCTTCACTTTTATAAGTCAGGATACCATTTTGTATAACGAAACTGCTTTAAGATGATGTTTTATCAGCCTTCACCAAAGTGAAACACCCCCACAGAAGGTCTGCACAATTTATCCAAAATATGGATAAGGCATATTGCAATGATTATGTAGTAATGTATTATTTACTTATAATTTATGCCTTCCAAATATGAAAGTTCAAAATGTGTGTCCTGGGAACAGGTAGCTTCAGCAGACTGATTTATCTATTCTAGAACAATATAAATATTGCATCTATATTTCAGTAAACTGATGGAACTTGAAGAGAAAAATGTGTTGTTGTTTTTTCAGGGTGCAGTCTATTCTGGAACAATAAGAAGCAGAATGAGGGAATATTTTAAGGCTGACTTGTTTATGGCTAGTTGCCTGAATGCCTATCTCAAACAAGAGATGCTACACAAGACTGGCCAGGGAAAGCTTTGAAGTTATACTGACAGATGTTATGTGGTGGGGTGGGGCAGGTTTGCTGGCTAGTAAAATGTATAGAATCCTGGTCCTCTTACTTTTTAATATAGGTTTTTAATGAAGTGTCCTTGAGTTTAAGGGAATTTGTCCCTTGAGGCTTTTTTTTTCTCCCTCATATTTTGTAATGGCTGTTACAACAAAATGTGTTTAAACAGAACAGATGAGGGTGTTTTTTTTACTGAAACTGAGACAGATGCTGTGGATGTGCCATTAGGAAAAGATGAACGACATCTGGCATGGCATCCTTTCTGCTTGTATGTTTATGTAAGACATAATATATTAAAACATTGGCTGTTTCTCTATTTATTTGAATTGGATAGTCTATGATTAGAAGTGCTCTCTCCGTCTCGCTCTCGCTCTCTGAATAAGAGAGGATTCTGAGAGAAAAGTTTTGAGGAGCATTTTTGAAAGAGTATTACTTTACTTTATGTCAGTAACATCTCACAAGTAGAATGAATAAATACTTTTAAGTATATCAACACGAATGAAGGTGAATATATGTGTCCCAGGATAATGTTGCAGGATTCAATCTGGGTCAGTCCCCGGAACCAGAGGTTTAGTCTTTTGAGCTTTCAGACTCGTACTGGAACCCATCCTCAGGGAACTTCTCTCTAGCAGAGTGTGTGCCTTGGACTATTCTGTGTGTGGTATTTATATGGTACCTGGTTATGTGTGTCTTTTTACCTGTTGATAGGGATGTTGATGGCCAGCTATTAAGTCATTGGCTTTTTTTTCTTGTGCTGCCAAGCCCTCATCTCCTAAGTACTTAATAAACTGGTGGTAAATCAGCACTCCTGTTGACTGACAAGGGGCCTGTCTCCCAGGCTTCAATCATTTCCCTGGCTGTTTTTGTACTTGGTTGTCGAACAATTATAGTAGCTACAAGATTGAATGCATGTCATTGTTCAGCTATTCTCGTTCTGTGTTTTTGAAAAATATAATCTATGTATTATTATTTTTTTAAAAATCCCTTGTAGTTTCTTCAAATTTAACTTTAGGTCTTTATCGAGGGAAATTGATAGTCTGTGGACAGAGTACATAAGAAAGCTTTACTCATGCTCTGATAAAGCCTTTTCCTTCAAAAAAGCATATCTTTTATATTCTTCTTGCTGAAGAATGGCCTTCTAAATACTTTAAAACTTGCCCACAAATATTTCTAAAAGTTACGGCTACCCTTTTGTGGTGTTTTTTTATACAGAAGTGCTATTATAAAGGGCATAGAGTCCTCATAATCAATATTGTTTCTCATCAGGTTATTTTTACGATGCAAAAAGGAGAAACAGCAGCTGAACCTGATAATGTGGCTCTTCCCTTAAAAGTTCAACCTAGCTCTTGATTTAAAAAGAGAAATGGAAGAAGACTGCTTCCCAGCTGACACTCCGCTTGTTATAATCTTATGTATTGCTAACCCATCGTATGAAGCTAATGATATACTATAATTTGTGGCAGGCAAGGCTCCCATAACCACACACTCTTCTATGCCATGGTATAGTTAGTTAGCAATGAAAAAAAGCCGTTGGTAAATGTAAGGCTTTATTACTGTCAAAGGCATTAAAAGTGCTGTATAAGCTATTTAAGTAACTATGAAAGCCACAGGGCATCTGTTTCTCAGATTCCCATCATTACAGTTTTTAACAATACATTGCATGAACTGACATTGAAATGGATAGACTACGCCTGTAGATATGCCTAAGGACTAGTTTGACATTACATTTTATTCTGTAACCTAGATTTTTCTAAAGCAGCATTGGGGTCCTTCTAGCTAATACACAGATTTATGTGCAATTCTCGGTGACTTAAGATCTTGGATGTTCTTAAATCTTGTATAACAGGCTTATTTTTGTATTATTTAAAATGTTTGCCCTTTAGTTTTCAATTCTAGCATATTATACAAGTATGTCAAAAAAAACCCAAACTTAATATGTTGTCACAAAGTAAAACTGCAGATAAACAAAAGCAGCAATTATGAGCAATAGAGAGGTGGTTTTATGCCCAGAAAAGCTTTTGATTTTGAATATCTTCTTGAAACAAAGTACATCATAAATTCCTTTTGAAACCACATTTTATGGTGGCTTTCATATTTATGAGGAGAGAATTAAAAAAAAGTCAGCAAACCAGTTGCATTCTTCATTGCAAGTCATTATTCACTTATTTTTTGCAATGCAGTGGAAGTTTTATGTGCTTCTATATATATGCTCTGAAAACCAGAAAAGGCCTCAGGTTGACTTTAATAAACCTTTGAGAGATGTGCCTCTTCAGTGCTCCAGACAACAAGTTTATGAGTCACCCATGTACATGAGTTGCACAACTTACTTATAGAAAATGGCAAAAAAAAAGAAAGAAAACCATTGGGAATGCTGGATTCATTTAACGATCAAGTGGTTTGCTTAACTACTATTTTTCTTAATATTTGTCATAAAAATGGTCATAAAATCAAGTCCTACTAGGTAGTGACTTGCTTAATGACTGGAATGACCTACAAACCAACATTCCAGGTTCAATTGTGGTTGTAAGTCAGGGCTTATCTGTATATCATAATTGCATGGGCTCATTTGTGAGCTGGTAAATTGCCTCTAAAAACACAAAATGAAATTATGGAAATTTGACATTATGCAATGCACGCTGTTGCCATGGGGCCTTTAAACTTGGAATAAAGATCTAATATTTGTCATAATCATTAATCATATTTAAAATCCAGTGTCACTAAGGGACATATCAACGAAGTTGTGAAGTGACTTTAAACTGTAATACATTTATGCAACAATGGAGAATATCTTGATTATAACTTGTAAAAATCTTTAGCTGCTGTACTAAAATGCTATATTCTTTGTTATATTAAAATGTTTTGCTTCAAAATACAGGCAAAGAGTTAGCAAACATACTGAATACTGTGTGCATAGGTGATTAGCCCATGGATGAAGCCATCTGAATGCACACTGTGGGTGTAAGATAAGAAAGCTAACAATCAAGGCAACTTGGGTTTCAGCCATTTGGAGGACAAATTATAAATTAGACAGGTTTTCCTTCTTTGATCTTTCTTCTTTCAGAGATATAGAGAAAATGAATGGTTGAGAAGATTGGAGGGGCAGAAACTTGTATAAAGTATATTAGATGGCAGAGAAGGCTGTAGCTAAGATCCTGTGGGACACCGAGACCTAGGGAACCAAATTTATATCATTAAATGTTCGGTGAAGCTTACTGCACCTTCCAGAAATGTTTGGAATTGTTTAGAAATTATAAGTAAGTCTTCAGGTAATCAGCAAAAAATGCTGAAAAATTCACCAAAGGTCCAGTAAATGGAAAAGGAGGTATACATGTACTGGATGTATGATCTTGGTCAAAGAAGAGGGAAGGAAACTTTATGAGTTTGGTTTGGAACCTTTTCCCAGGTTCCTGCCTATCCTTGGCAGAATTTACAAGAACATGAGCCCTGATCATACTGAAATGTAGGCAAGTTTTTTGTCCAGTTTAGGATGATATATGTTAATTAAGAACATTTACATTTTGGGAATAAATTTGGGTTCAGAGTGTTTTCTACTAATCTTGTTGATGTTGCATATATTTGGAGGGAAACTATTGTGGGGATGTCTGTAGAGATTCTCAGTCATCCAGGTCATGGTTGTCCCAAAGGTGCTTTTTCAGGAGGCAACTGGACTTTCTT
>JANHZT010006047.1:35964-47559 GCA_032468215.1 Stegonotus admiraltiensis | reverse complement strand
CCGGTCAAAAGTGCGAGGACCAGTCAGAAATGACTTTTGTCAGCCCTCTGAGTAGTCCCTATGCACATAGCCACGCCTACCCAGTCACATGACCAGCAAGCCACACCCACCCAGTCATATGACCAGCAAGCCACACTCCCAACTAAGCCACGCCCATAGAACCCCTTGTTAAAAAAATTGAATCCCACCACTGATCACAACCTTACCAAAATTGCATTTGCTCTCCTCCTCTATGGAAGAAGCACAGAAAGCTTAGAAATTTCTCTATCCTGGTGTATAATTAATAAAGATGGATGCTCTTAAATTTATCTTCTGTTAACTGGGAGTTTATCCAAGGATGGAAAGTTATGTCAGGACATCTAGCACTGTATTTTTTTTCTCCAAGACAGTGAGAAATCCTGAAATCTAACTACCTTTTCAGTCCTATTTTCTTCTATTAGTTGAATAGAATGGTATTATATCAAGGCACAGAAGAATGTAAGCAGAAAAACCTGCAATAATTCCAGAGCTACTATCTCATGCAACCGATGACCACAAAGAATTTATTACTCAAGGTTTAAGATGAAGTATCTGCTGCTCTGAGTACCTGATGACCTATAGGAAGGGAACCTATGAGCTGTAGCTGTCCCTCCATGTGGCTTGGTCGTTGGCTGCCCTGTAAATATTCTCGGTTTCAAGCACACAGGGCAAAAAGATTCTCCTAAGAGTTAAATTTAGCTGAAGCAACACTGAAGCAACCATTCCACATGATGGATTTGGCCTAATTTGCTATTTTGCCACACTTAACCAAAAGCAAATGATTCTATTCACAACTAAGATATTCAGGTTGCCAAATTCTAGTCTTTGCAATTAAGCTTGCTTTACTCAGCAAGGATACTTCTCTCTCCTGGCCAGGCAAAACTTTTGTCAGTAATAAAAGTCCATTTCATTCCCTTTATTTTTAATTGAAATCAAAGAAGAAATATGCACCAGTTAAAGCTCATACGCAATTTAACAGAAACTTTAATGATTTTTTTAAAAAAAGTTCTTAAGAAATATAAGCCACTTTACATCAACTTTTAAAGTCTGTTCAAAACCCTGGTTCTTTTCTGGGACACAAAATCTTGGCATATTCCCTGAAGTAGACAAAAAGTTCAGCCCCTCAAGGGCAGGATGTGCCTCATTTTTCTAAAGGAAAAATGAGGAAATTTTCTTAAATTAACTAAGACATTAACATGCAAATAGTGTCTTTATGCTTCACTCACATTTTTCTGTTTACTTTCTTCAATGATTTTATGTTCACTCAACAAATGGAATAAAAATCACCTTGTCTGCCTCCTCATCTGCTTTTCCCATCATTGCTGGTGCCAAATGAGATGTTATTAATTTTAGTATCAGTACATGACTTCTAAATCAATCTGTGGTTAATCTGGAATTCTGATGTCCATGGCAACCTTCTTCATATAAAGAGATGACTGCTTTTTATTTTGAAATGCAACTGAAGTTATCCCTAAGCAGGCCTCTCTGTCATATATTCCATCCTCCTCTACTTCCTTTTAGAAGCAGTTAGAAGCAGATAATTATTCACAAAACATGAATATGCAAATTAGTAAATCAGAAGTAGATTTGCAAGAGGGACAATGGACTTTGCATATATTTTCTTAACTAGATATCACTAATTTAATTATTATCTGATGGTTTCAAAGAGAGAAATAATCAGGCCTCAAGATGTTCTTCTATCCTTATTCAATTAAGTCATATTTATAAAATCTATTTCTTTTTCTAGGTTCTCATCCACTATATTTCTGAGATATATCCTGTCTACTTATAATCTTACTATGTTACAGAAAATATTTTTTAAAATCACATTTATATCTCTTTTCAAAAAATGTATTTCTGTGTTTATACTTTCTATGTAATGTGATTAAATAAATCAAGGATAACATTGCTCTGTTGTTCAGATTTTAAAGATTCTGATCCTTTTTCTTTTTTTACTAAGCTACCTGATATGATGAGTTAAAACCAGGGGCTCCATTTCATACCTGAAGGAAAAGATTCAACAGAGCGTTGATAAAGAATATTTGAATGCGAGATCAAATATTAAAATGGTAATTAAATTGAGGTTCATGAAAGTGTTATTGCATATTAATAACTGTGATGGAGTCTGAAGCTGAGGAGAGAATTTTTCTTATGATGAAGAGAAATAGAGGCCATGTTTACCCAAAGTTATTTTTAAGGTGCAGTGATTTTCTTGCTGGACATTTGTATTTTTTTGTGTATTTTAAATGTAGTCTTATTTTCTTTCTTGAAAAAAAAATATTAAAAGTTTTAAAGAGAACATAAAAACTAATACAAATCAATACAAAGTGAGGAAAATAGAGAAAGAGAGAAGGAAAAAAGAAAAACAAAGTGTAGTGAGAAAGAATAAAAAGAAATAGAAAGAAGAAACTTCCAATTTCCTCTGCAGCAAATGTAAGTATGATTACAATATTACAAAACTCTTACTTTATGATTTTAAAAAGCTCACTTTTTTCTATTAGCCATTTTTTCTAATTATCAAAACCCCAAATCATAAGTGCATTTTTAAAATACCATTTTATTTTCTAAGAACAAAAGAATGAGGGCTGCTGCTGAACACTTCTAGTTACCTGTGTGTATCAGGCTCAGAAATCTTTCCCCTTTTATATCTATATTGCTTTAGAAATGGAACAAGCACAATTTCAGGGCATTGTATCTATAAATTTAAAGCTTGTTTTGGAACAAACAAGCTGGTGATGCTAAAGATAGTCCTCGATTTACATACACAATTAAACCCAAAATTTCTGCTGCTAAGTGAGACATTTGTTAAATGGGTTTTGCCCCATTTTACGATCTTCCTTGCCACAGTTAAGTAAATCAATGCAGTTATTGAGTTCGTAACACAGTATCAACTGACCCATTTGGCACACCCAAAAAAAGAAACTCCTGACGCGTAGCAAGTACCAAGAGTAAAACTTTATTGAAAGATCCATTTAGGCTCAGCAGAAGCTCTGAGGTTTGCCCACAAAAACCCATATAGGTAAAAACCCCTTTTCACCCCTGGGCTACTTTCCAAGGCACCTGATGAACAGACAAGGAATAATGTATGGAAACTGATCAAGGAGACATTCAACCTAGAAATAAGGAGGAATTTTCTGACAGTGAGAATAACGAATTAATGGAACAGCTTGCCTTTGGAAGTTGTGGGAGCTTCATCATTAGAGGCTTTCAAGAAGAGATTGGACTGCCATTTGTCAGAAATGGTGTAGAGTCTCCTGCTTGGGCAGGGGGTTGGACTAGATGACCTACAAGGTCCCTTCCAACTCCGTTAATCTATTAATCTTTTGGAGTAGGACTGCCCCTATTGCTACTTCACTGGTATTAGCCTGCATTACAAACAGCTTCTCTGGTTGGGATGCTTTAGGACTGGCTCTGCAGCAAACAGGCATTTCAGTTTTTGAAATCAGCCTGGCAGTCAAGGGACCAATCCAGGGGTTGGCTGAGTTTTGGTCCCCCCACTCCCCCCCCAGTTTTCAGCAGATTGGTGATTGGCAGGGTTATCTAGGTGAATATGGGAATGAATTGGAGGTAAAAGTTCATGAAGCCTAGAAAGTTCTGCAACTGTCTACTGGTTTGCGAAAGTTCCCATTCCAGTATGGCTTTCACTTTGCTGGGGTCCATTTCCACTTCCTTGATAAAGATACAGTACACGGGATAGTCCAAGCAAGTTTTGTGAAACTCACACTTGGATAGCTTTGTATAGAGTTGGGCTCTTTGAAGTTTCTTGAGTACTGCCCTGACTAACTTCACATGCTCTTCAGCAGTTTCAGTGTATATTAATATATCTTCCAAATACACCAAGACCTCTTTGTATAAATTCTCATGTAGAACTTCATTCAGTTGCATGAATATGGCAGGAATCCCCTGCAGCCCGAAGGGCATTACTTGGAACTGGTAGCAGCCAAGGGGACAATTGAATGTGGTTTTCCACTCATCCCACTCTTTAATCCTCACTTGATAGTACACCTCTCTCAAGTCCAGTTTAGTGAAGATTTTCCCCTTTGCCCAGCATGTCACTCATCAGGGAAAGAGGGTATATGTTCTTCACAAATGTACAGTTTAGCCTTCTGTAATCTATGCATAACCTAAGGGACCCGTCCTTCTTTTCCTTGAATAGCACCGGGACCACCATCCTTAATTTCACTGGATGAATCGTCTTGCCAAGTTCTTGTCAATGAACATTTGGAGCTCATCCATCTCTCTGGGGGTCATGGAGTACACTTTCGGCTTGCATAATTTGGTTCCCAGCATGATCTCTATTGCACAGTTGGTGGGTGGGAGCACATCTGATTCTTTTTTGCTGAAATCCTCGGCTATGTTGTGATACTCTGCTAGAATCAGCAGCTTTAACCCCTCTCCTCCTTTTAGTGTATTCACGGCCTCTGCTTTCACTTTCCTAACCATAGGCACATGGCCAGCTCTCTGTGCTCTCCCTAGCTCTTGCTGGTTGGCACCTCTTTTTGTCTCAGCTCACAGACAGGTTCTACTTTTTCCACACCAATCCCAGGACCATGGGTTCAGTTATCCCAAGGACCACAATGAATCTAATAATCTCTACATGGTCCCCACTATGAGCTTTATGGTTCAGTCAGGCAAGTAGCTGGCATATCCCCTGTTATCAACCTGTCCAGTTGGGAAAACTCCATGACTGTCTTAGTTTCCTCAGCCTCAGCCCCAGTTTTTCCACCACCTGGGAGCTGACTACGCACCAGGTATACCCCAACTCCAGCAATGCTGTGATGGTTCCCCTCACCCCCAAGGAGAGCACCATGATCCCAACCCTGGCTGTCATAGGGGTGATGGTGCCATTTACTATCAGCTCATCTTCCCTTTTGCTGTTGCTCTTGTAGAAGATTGGACCTGTTCGGGCGATGGTTGAAGTTGCCTCTTCCTCACTGAACTGGGGAGAGAATTAAAAGACCTCCTGCACTTCGTGCATCTTCTCCTTCAGCTTTGTGGGTGTGTGTGTGTTATGGTCCTTTTGGGATGACTGGCAGGTGGAGGAGCAGACTCTGGTCATGGTGCGAGGCACTTGGCTGCTTGATGGTCCTCCTTCCCACAAAGGAAACAGGGTCTCTGGTTCTGGTGAGGCTTGTCTCCTTTTATTTATTTTATTTATTTATTTTATTGAATTTCTATACCGCCCTTCTCCCGAAGGACTCAGGGCGGTGGACAGCAAAAAATAAAACATGGTATATAAAATTTAAAAGAGATTTCAAAACAAATTAAACAATTTTTGGCCTCTCGAAGTTTAAAACACCCCACTAAAATCATACAGTAAAACATCTAAAAAGGGTTAAGCCAGCCCGGCTTGATGAAATAAAAAAGTTTTGAGGGCATGGTGAAAAGTATGGAGATCTGGGATCTGTGGTATCTCTGGGGGCAGGCCGTTCCAAAGGGCAGGTGCCACCACAGAGAAGGCTGTCCCCCTGGGGGCCACCAGCTGACATTGTTTGGCTGACAGCACCCTGAGGAGCCCCTCTCTGTGGAGCGTACTGGCCGGTGGGAGGCTGTCGGTGGCAGAAGGTGGTCCCGTAGATACCCCGGCCCTAAGCCATGGAGCGCTTTAAAGGTGGTGACCAGCACCCTGAAGTGCACCCGGAAGACCACCGGGAGCCAGTGCAGCTCGTGCAGGAGAGGTGTTACATGGGAGCACCTCGTCGCTCCCATAATCACCTGTGCAGCCACATTCTGGACCAGTTGGAGCCTCCGGGTGCCCCTCAAGGGGAGCCCCATGTAGAGAGCATTACAGTAGTCCAGGCGGGAAGTGATGAGTGTGTGAGTGACCTTGTGTAAGGAGTCCCAATCTAGAAAGGGACGCAACTGGTGAATCAGGCGGACCTGATAAAAATCCCCCCTGGCCATGGCAGTCAAGTGCTCCTCTAAAGACAGCCATGTATCCAGGAAGACGCCCAAGTTGCGAGCCCTCTCGTGACTTCCTCGTGACAAAGGAAGTTTTCAACATCACTCCCCAGCTTTCAGAAAAATCATCTTCATGCTCAATATGTATGTGTCAAAGTATGCTATTTCTGTTTTTATAAGAGGAGGATAATCTGCAATGGCCTATTTACCGAGAACACAATGACTATCTACTAGGTTTGGCATATTGTATCGCTTATGAAGTAAGACTATATGATCCAGTCACCTACTCCTAAATTATTAGGAGGACCTATAGATTTCATATGTAGGTTTCTTGGCAAATATGTTTCAGTATTTGCCCACCCATCTGTTTTGAGTACTTGTCTCAATATCCCAAAGGTTAGCCTTTATTTAACCATTATTTCACTAAAATTATCAGGATGTATGAATGTAGATTTCATAAAAAGTTCAGCCCATTCACTTCTTCTCTTCAGGAACCCTCTCTAGTTCTTTAAATGTTATTTGAATCTAATGAATAAAATCTTCTGCAGACTCAGATAACTTCATGTTTTCAGAGAAATCATTATCAGTGCTCAGTAGATTTTTTTTAATCAAGGAAACCATTTGTCAGTAATTATGTGCAGAAATTATATTTTAAAATTTCATTTATTAGGTCAGTTAATAATTTTAACATATAGAATCAGGCATCACATGACAGTGCTGCCTTTAACTATTGTTGGAGGAGATTAGTCTCTGAGACATACTTTAACCAAGTAGCCTGCATGGCTCCATTGAAAATTGTGTATTTGAGGGGAGATCCCTGCTGATTGTAGCAATGACTGTTATTACTGACCTACCATATGATGTTGATTTCCAGTATTTCAAGTAAAGAAGAAATCTTTTCAGCACAATACATATGTGCACACCAGCGATGCACAAAAGCTTTGTTTAGGAAGGCAGCACTGGGGACAACACTTCCACACCCCAACCATGGCCGCCATTAAAGTATACTTCAATTTTGATAATATATATGTACGCACACACACCACTCTATGTGTGTCTCTTTCTCGGTGTATGTAGGATAATAAAACTAAAACATTAAATGAAAATTATTTATATCAGTATTTGAATTTCACCACATCTTCCCATTTCTTGGGATTGACTTCTGTGGACTAAAAACAATGGATAGAAACTATTAAATTGAAGCAATGTGAAGAAATGGAAGGAGGTGCAAATTAACCTTCTGCATCAGGCCCTCAAAAGATCTACAGTTTTTGACAGCTATATATGAGGTTAAAAATGGAATGTTGATATTTTCTAAAATCTTTTGTAAAAAATCAAGTTTGTTTTTGAGAAATAAATTTCCTTATAAAATATAAAGCCATCTCACAATGGATTTGAACATGGTTCTGAGGATTTGTCTAATCCTCTAATTACTCCAAATTAAAATACCCCGTGACATTTATGTACCCCGTGACATTTATGTACCACATCATTGTTATAACCTTGCAAAGAATTCCTGGCATTAAATTATATGTGTTTATTATTTAACTTCCAAATAATTTTCATGATTATTATATGCATAATAGTTTTTTTAATTATTTGTATCAGTTCATTTTATCTCTAGTAGCAACACTGTCTACCTCCATTTTTCACAATCCCAACAGACCCTGAACAAAAGTATTGTAATTTGCAAGTGGTTACTACCATAAGACCAAAACCTAGTAAGACAATCAAACTATATATAAATTTAAGAGGGAGAGAATAAAAGATTCAAAACATGAATATTAATTAATTTATTGACCTGTATATTGCGTGGGTCAGAAGGAGGGCCGAGAAAATATCTACATACCCCTCACATGCTGGACATAAACTGTTTCAACTCCTCCCCTAGGATGCTGCTACAGGGCATTTCATGCCAGAACAACTAAACACAGGGACAGTTTTTTTCCTTCATGCCATCAATCTGCTGAACATCTAATTCTCATACTACTGTCTTATGTCTAAGTATATTTACACATGTTGTGTGGCTGTAGTAGTATTAGCCTTATCTTTTTTACAATCCCCTCTTATTCCTATTGTTTTTATAATGATTATTACTACTCTGTTGCTTTGCATATACACTGAGAGCTTCTGCATCAGGGACAAATTCCTTGTGTGTCTAATCACACTTGGCCAAATAAAATATTCTATATTACAGTCCTGTGTCATCTGCACATATGGTGAGCATCCCTTCTATCCTCTCTACTAAATCATTTATGAAAATGTTGAACAACATTGGTCCTGCACAGACCTTGACTTCCTTCACTACATTGGAAAAGAGGCTCAAGGTTCAAAAGAATCTTGAACAAGGGACCCTAGCCAAATATTGTACAATAGTAAGAAACACAAGGTTCTAACTTTAGGAAAAACCAGATACACACGTACAGGATAAGTCATATGTGGTCAAGCAACTGACTTCCATAGACCTCTGGCCAAGCAATAATACTTATGAAAAGGATATGAATATCCTGATAAGCACACCAGTAGTGTGATGCAGATTCCAAAAGAATCAATGCAAAGTTGCCTGAGGGTAGGGTAAGAATCACCACAGGACAGACAGAAATCCAAATTTGGCATAAGGCATTTCCTGACCACAGGCTCTATTAAGAATTGAAACAGTTTGCTACCTAAAGTTGTGGATGTTCCATGGTTGAACATTATCAACCAAAGATTAAACAGCCATTTATCTGGGATGGTCAGATTCCTGTTTTTGCAGAATTAGATTAGAAGACTTTCAAGGTCCCTTCAAATCCTATAATCATATGATTATCCTTTTGGATGTCTCTCATTTCTGTCATAATATTTTCTTTTCTCATTTCTCATTCAACACAGATTCCTAATTTCATTAGGAATTACCAGATTTTCCCATGGGATTTTAAAATATATTAGATAGTTTAAACTTTGAACTTTAGGATGTCAAATGAACCATGTTTGAACATACCTGTATGAATAGAACAGTTTATTGTGAAGGGGAAATAAAAGCTTAAAGCATGGAATAAAATCAAGAGAAGTCCAGTAGCTGAGACCTGCTAGATGTGTTGCCGAAATCCAAATATGAAACCATCAAAACCTACCAAAAAATAAAAAGAAACCAGTAATAAGTCCAGTACCTTTAAGACCTTATGATGATAGTTTAGCTGTTACTTTAGTCACATTAGCACGTGGAAAGTGACAGCTACATGTCGTGGTCCCTAAGAAATAAATTTTAGCTGCAAATCACCATCAGAAAGCATTGCTAGAATTTTAATGCAAATATACAGCTTTGCTAAGACAGAGGAAATTTGTCACAATTGGGTTAAAACATATAGGTTGTCCTTATTAGCATAAGATAGATGTTCCTTGCATCCTAAATGATCCAGAGACCACACAAAAATATTGACTAATCCAAATGCAAAAATCATTGATGTGTGATGTAATTAAGGAACAAAATTTGGCAGTAATCATTAAATAGTTTTTTTTAAAATCATACTTTCAGGCGGGTTCCTTCAATAATACAATCTGTGCAGCAGATGCAATTGTTATCTTAATGATTTCAAGACATCATGTCAAGTCAGAGAAAGGTATAATCAGCTTCCATAATATGCATCTGATTAGTGCTACATGAAGGGAGTTAGAAGACGTTAAAGTAATTCTAAAGTACAATACCTTTATTAACATCAGTCATTGGAACAAATGGCTTCTGAACATTCATAGCCAGTTGAGTTAGAACATTCTATGCCAGTTACACTTATTCCAGACGAAGTGTCACATCTGACTTTTGTATGATACATAAGGGTCACTCTTCAAAATGAATAGGACAGAACAAACATTAAATGTGATTTGATCTATATTTACATGTTTACCCTCTAGTCTTCTATACCTTCCCAATTCAATTTATAATTTAAAATATTAGTGTTTAAAATTTTTGAACATTTCTGGGAGAAGAGATCATATCCAAGAGTGTTAGGGACAGAATACTCTTTTGGATTTTCAAGTTCTACACCTCTGCTAGGTACTTGCTTAGCTGAAGCAAGCTCCATTAAACTATTGGGATGTATCTGGGACTTCATTACCTCTTAACTATGACATATAGTATCATATTTTATAAAGTATAAGCATGTGTGTATGTTTGCTGGCAGTTCATAAATTACATTTAAACATCTATATTTAAGAATAAAACAGCTGTATGTTGCAAAAACTTTCTGAAGCTTGCAATGGAAAGCAACAGTTGGTGGGGGGGGAGACACAGATGGGATAGAAAGTGAATAATAAATAAAATGCAGCCAGTTTTGCATAAATGGGCTTCTTCAGAAATGTAATTAAGTATGAATAACATGCTCAGCATGTAAGAAAGGGAAAAGCAACCATCACCCTGGAGAGTCGACATGTTTCCTTTCTTGAAACTTCAAAGTCTTTTCTGACTATGGCTGCTATAATATGACTATACCATTTCATACCATTTTGAAATGTGGTATCTATGAAAACAATAATTCATGCCATAGACACGTTGTATCCAAGCTTAAAAAAATTAAGTCCCCAAATTTTCCCCTAAATCCTTCCCACTTTGATGAGTGATAGGGCCCCACTGAATTTTGGACCTTCACCAACATTTAAAATAGCCCTTGCTCATTAAAAATGCATGTCAGTTCTACAGTTGACTGGACTGAGGCTCAGAACCTTGGAAAAGGCTAGAAAATGTTTATGAATGCACACTTGAGTAATGAGTAACCTTTTAACCAGGGATGAAGTGCTCCTGGTTCAGACCGGCTCAGGCAAGTAGGTAGCGGAGATTGAGGCTAGTTCGCCAAACTGGGAGCAATGGCTAGCTGGCCACGCCCCGAACCCGTCCACAGCCCGCAGCCCTGCCATGCTTGCCTGTCTTCTATTCTGCCTTCCTGGTGTCCCGGTGTCCAGCTTGCGAAGGCAGGCAAGTAGAAGCCCACATGGAAGGCAGGCAAGCAAGCAGCAGCAGGCTCTGCAGGACAACAGGACCTCTCATTTTTCTCACAGCACGGCGTACGCTTGCTACTTCTGCTTGTCTGCTTGCAAGCAATGATCTTCTCTGCTTCTCTCGGGAAGCCGCTGTTTGAGTGGGGTGGGGGGGATGAGGAGAACGGCGGGACTCAGGGACTAGGTCAGGTGGAGCTGGCTGACTCAGGGCTTCTCAGAAACTGCCCACACAGCTACTGGTTCTGTGGGTGTGGCTTAATTAGTAGGCATGGCTTGGCAGCCACGTGACTGGTGGGTGTGGCTTGTTGGTCAGGTGGGCATGCCCAAGTCAACGTTACTTCTTTGCCCTTTTTTAACCTACAAAACACAACACAACACAACTGGCTCACGCACCATGTAAAAGCAGCTGTGCTAGACCCAAAATGGCCCCTTCAACAAGCAGAAACCTCACACAGCCACAAAAAGCCCAACAAAGAACAACTTTCACACTTTACACACACACAACACAACACAACTGGCTCACCCACAATGTAAAAGCAGCTGTGTTAGATCCAAAATGGCCCCTGCAACAAGCAGGAACCTCACACAGCCACAAAAAGTCCAAAAAACCAATTTTCACACTTTACAATTTCATATACAGCTTTGTGAGATTTTGTGTGTTTGTGTAGTTAGAGTGAAACACTACAGAAACACACAAAATCTCAGAAA
>JANHZT010006047.1:18863-29924 GCA_032468215.1 Stegonotus admiraltiensis | reverse complement strand
CAAAGTGGTGGGTTTTGCTGGCATTTAAGGAGGAAAGGAAAGGAGGGAGGAAGAGAGAGAGAAAAGAGAGAGAAAGAAAGAGAAAAAGAAAGAAAGAAAGAGGAAGGCAAGGGAGGGAGGGAGAGAGAAAGAAAGAAAGAAAAAGAAAGAAAGAAGAGGAAGGAAGGAAGAACCACAAACCCTGGCACTAGATGTGGCTTCAGACGATGCTTTGAAACAGGATAGCAATTCACATGACCACCAAGTCACACCCACAGTCACATGACCAAGCCACACCCATCAAATAAGCCATGCCCACAGAACCTGTTGTTAAAAAAATTGAATCCCACCATTGGTTATCATCATGCCTGCCCTAACAACTAAAGCAACCATCAAGGCATTGAGGAGGTTGTTCGCAACACATGGGCTACCTGACATCCTAGTCGCAGACAATGGACCTCAACTGACCGCTAAGGCAATGGAATCATTCCTATCAGCACAAGGGATCAGACCCATTCAAACCGGCGAGTAATGGATAGGCCAAACAGATGGTGAGACTGATCAAGAGAAAATCAACCAGTTCCTCCTGGCCCAACACATCACACCTAGCTCCGTTACCAACAGAAGTCCAGTTGAACTGCTAATGGGGCATAAGCTGAGATCTCGACTAGATTGACTGCACCCAGACTATCACCCTGAGACACCATTGAAATCAGCCAAACCCAGCAGGTCGTTTGAAATAGAGGATCTGGTATTTGCCCAAAACTTCGCAGGCTACCCAACCTGGGTAAAGGTTAGGGTTGTGGCTGTCATGGGTCCCAAGTCATATAAAGTAGAGTTGGACAATGGCCGAATCTGGAGAAGACACGTTGACCAGCTCTGGAACTGGATAGGGCCATGATGGCGAACCTATTGCACGCGTGCCAAAAGTGGCACACAGAGCCATTTTTCCAGGCATGTGAGCTGAATTGAAATTGAAATTGTTGCCCAACTCACCTGCAGCTGTGCATGTGTGTGCGTCCCAGCTGGTGTTCGGGCCTCTGGTGCGCATGCGCGCAATTCAGGGGACCCAGCTGATCTTTGGAACTCTCTTGCACGTGCAAATGCATTTGCACATGCACACGAAAGTACTGGTGCGCAGGCATTTGTTCACATGCATTGCATTCATGAAAACCATGTGCATGCACAGATGGTGCAATTGCACATGCAGCACATGGTGGGGGCATGTGCAAAACTGTGCACATGCACAGATAGTGCGGTTGCATGTGCAGTGCATGGGGGAGGAGCCACACATTAGCACAGATGGCACGCATGCGCGCAAAGTGTGCAAAGCATGGACCTGTTCAGCATTCGGTGAGTAAAAGGTTCACCACCACTGGGCTAGGAGAATCCCAGTTAAGGCAACAGGAGGAAGAAAGCCGGACAAAATCCCCAGAACTGAACTCCACAGATCGCAAGTCTCTGCCCCGAGGACTATACCAGAACGATGAGCAGGAGGCCAACAATGGAGAACCAGCCCTAACTTCACACAACTGAGAAGCCCTACTCTAAACCCGGAAGGAGAATGTAGAGATATTCCTGTATCTGACAGAGTCCAGCAAGGGGTCCAGGAATGGGGAAGCCACAATGCCAGGCCCAGAACTACAATGCACAGGGGGGAATTCCAGGCTTTTCCATTGCTGGCGCCCGGAGAAGCAACAGGTCCGACCACACCTGCAGACGACCCAGGAACAATTGAATCGCACAGGCCCAGTAGGACTATTAGGCGCCACACCTACGTCTGCGATTACGTGACCTTTATTGGCCATGGATTGGACAATCCTCCTTCTAGGAGGGGAGGGGTGTTATGGACGTATGGACGTGAAGTATTTGCATGATCGCTGCTAATTGGTTAAAATCGGGACAGGAAAAATAAAGCACTGTCAGTGGCCAGCTTGCATGCCGGAGCTCTATAAAGCGAGACCCGGCAGATTGCTGCTGTTCGAATTGCTAGCTGTTAACTAATAAAAAGGTGCTGAATAGCTCCACAGCCTGTCTCTTTTTTTCCCCCATGCTTGCAATTTAACAAAATCCATATTGTTATTTGTGGCTGTTATAGCTGATCATAATCAGAAACTGATTTTAAACCACTAAACCTGAAAAAAGAAAACTGTAGGACTTTAAAGGGATATGTAGTAGTAGTGTCGGAGGGCTTTGATTACTCTGATATCAACTGGGAAACTGAGCAAAGCATAATTTTTCAGCAAAATGATTTGTCTTTCTGACAATTTTTTCTTAAAAGATGGTGAAAGATGAGGTTCACCTATTGATACTAACCAATGCAGAGCCATTAGTCCACTGTTATAGTATTATTAGCTACCATTACTTTTAGAATCATATAGTATTATTAGCTACTATTACTTTTAGAATCATCGCTTGATAGGTTTCAATTATGTTAAAAATGCACAATTCATATTTTACTACATTTTTATGGAGTCCTTGGAATCACCAAAACTGGCAGCATAAGCAACTGTATATAGGTAAGAAGCAAACCCAACTCTCACTTGTATTGATCATGTTACCTAGTTGGTTATGAAACATCTGCAAACAAACAACCAAGCTCAGAGAGTGCCAAGGATTCCACAGTTCAACCTAGAGAATATATATATTCTCTTCTACTAAATTTTAAGTTGTTCTGAAGGTTAACTCTGTTTTATATATAACTTTGCACCCAAGATCTTCTTGTGGTTACTATGAATCTATGCATCCAGAATTGTGACTTTTTTTAACACCTAACTGAATCAAAGTTTATTTCTAAGTTTTTAAAAATATATGCTTATAAAATTTGATATTTTAAACCTGATAGATTACTTGATTTATGGTAAATATGTTCTTCCCCAGTTCCTATGTAATATTAGGATTGTTGCCATGTTCTTTTGTACTTATCTAAATGGTTTTGCTTCAAGAAAATTAAATGCCTACTCATAATACTTCTAACCTACTCTATATTCCGATTATCACTCTAGCAGCAATGAAACTTAAGACAGCCGAAAAAGACCATGATTTTAATGTTTTGACAATTTATGAACAATTGCTTTTCTTTACAATGTTGCACCATCATTTGCATTTAACAGGTTTGGCAAATGCTTTACTGCAAATTTCAGTACATGCAGGTTTAGATCTTGTAAACATACTTTTAGTGAGTTTATACAAATATTGAGCCAAGAAAATGGAGCCAGTGTGCATTCTTTTCTATCCCTATATCCTTTGGAATTGAATTGGAGGCTTGCCCAACCTGGTGATTCTATACTTTAAGTCTTGTATTGGTACATTGCTTATAAATCAGAAGTAAATCAAAACAGGCAGTCTGTCAGTGGAAGAGTTTAGCTGTTCCCTGAATGGGATTTGGAGATCAAAACACAGACTGCTTTAAAATCCACAAATGCCACAAATAGTGGCAAGTTTGATTTATATGGACATCTGTCAGCTAGGTGCTGCAACCCCAGCAGAGATTTCTGCTGCATTGACTCCCTTTAAAACGTGCTTGTATATGATCAATAATGTTTCATTGTTCAGCTTCTAGTATGGATATCTTACATACAATTTACTCATTGTATTTATTGAACTGTTAATTTGCAGAGTCGTATCTAGTTCATGTTTTTAAAGTAAGGGGGAAAAAATCCTCCAAAAATTACACTCCCACTCCTCAGTCATCTGATATATGTACCGTGCAGTCTAAGTAAATCATGAAGCCAGTATTTGGCTTGTAATAACTCAAAGGCTGCTATTCTGGCCCACCTGCCCTAATTCCTGTTATCTCTCCATATCTAGGGAGGATGTTTTAAAAACTATTGTGATAAAATTCTTACAAGGATCCAGCTGGAACTTAGCAGGTATATTCCTCTTTGAAGATAATCATCTTTGTTACTTTCCTACCTTAGGAGTCACAGTTCGGAGTGCTCCTACCACTACTAGGACTACTTTGGCCTTTACTTTCCACATCATCTTTAGTTCCTCCTTCAGACCTTTGTACTTCTCTAGCTTCCCATTCCTGATGTTGCTGTTACTTGGAATTTCTACAGGTTGTCCTTGATTTACAATAATTCATTTAATGACTGTTCAAAGTTACGATAGCAGTGAAAACAGTGACTTACCATTTTTCACACTTACAACCATTGCAGCATAGTCATGATCAAAATTCAAATGGTTGGCAACTAGTTCGTACTTATGACAGTTGCAGTGTCCCAAGATCATGTGATCACCTTTTGCAACCTTCTGACAAGCAAAGTCAATGGAAAAGCCAGTTAATAACATCCATGTTATTAACTACTGCAATAATTCACTTAACAACTGTGGCAAGAAAGATCATAAATAAATAATAAATAAATAAAAACTCACTTAAGAAATCTCTTGCATAGCAACATACATTTTGGACTCAATTGTGGTCATAATTCAAGGACTACTATCACCATCACTGTTTTCTGTTCAATGTCTTCTACCACAAAGCCCCACAAAATCTTAGCCATTATTTTCCATGATTTTTTGTGGCTCTTTCATCTGTACTTGGTAGGGTCTAGCATCTACACTTTGCAGATGTTACACTTTGCATCTTGTACATAGCAACACTAGTGAAGAAGAGGCACTGAAGCTAGTATACTATGAAAGTTTATAGAATACTGGAAAGACCAAACTGGCCTTCACAAAAGACCAGATTAAGAACAGAAAAGAGACAGAGAAAGGCAAAATAATAATAATAATAATTACACGGCCGGTACATTAAAAGAAAAAGCCAAGCAAAAGAAGATAGTAACAAAACCTGGCAACAGCTAAGAGTAGGAAATGAAGAAATAGACAGAGGGCTAATTCTGGCTGTACAAGACCAAGCCTTAAGAACAAATGCATACAAAGCCAGAATTGAAAAGATAGCAACAGACAGCAAATGCTGTGTCTGCAAAGAAGCTGAAGAAAATAGTGAACCATCAGGTTAGCTGTTGCAAAAAGATCCCTCAGACTGATTAAACACAATGGCATCACAAAGTAGCAATGATGGTACATTGAAATATCTGCAAGTAATACTATTTGCCTGCAAGCAAGAACTGGTGGAACCATGAAATAGTAAATGAAGTAATAGTAAATGAAGAGGCTACAGCAGTGGGAATTTAAATTTTAAATTCAAACAAATATACACCTGCAACATAACACCCAAGACTTAACAGTTTTGCAAATTAGATCCAATCGTATGAGTATCAGTTGAATAGCAAGATAGTGCATGAGTAAAAGAATGAAGAATTTACCATTCTGTACTTTTATAAAAAGAATACTTATTCAGCTTCTTTTTAATTGTCTAAACTGGATTAAAAAAGCAAAACAGGGTACTGTACAGCTATGCTTTCAATTGTACAAGTTGAATTCAATGGAACACATGTCTGAATAATTTATTCCTTTGTAATAATATAAACACAATATCTAAACACAAGTGTGTTATTGATCTTATATTAATAATGAATGTGACAGATTTATAAATTTCCAAAATATGAATGTGTCAGCCTAAATAACACTAGTAAATTATCAAATTTAATTTCACTAATGCATCACTTTAAATTTTGCTCATGTTACAGACAGACAGGAGTTCTGCATAATTTAATCATAGCAAAGAATTTTGCTGAGTAGGAATAAAGTTAAATGTGCTTTATTAAAGTGAACTCTTCTAATGAGAACTTTCAGTGGACTTCATTTGTAACAAACCTAAAATTAGGATATACAGTAATCTACTGTAATTTGTCGAATTTTAAATCTAATTGATTCCAATAGGTTAGGTTTGAAGCATGCCTTTAGTTTATCCTATCCTCTTCAAAGCCTAAATGTATTAAAACTTAATCTGGCCCAAGTTTAAACATTGATATATGATATTTATCCTTCTGCTGAATTTAAATTTTATCATATTAATACTTAATACTTAAAAAGATACGTTAAGGATGGAAATAGTTGCAATAGCAAGTCTTATATATTCAGAGAAGTGATTGACTAAAGTTTCTAGACCAGGGGTGTCAAACTCACATCATCATGGTGGCGTCATGTGACTATCGGGACTTTTTTCCCCTTCTCTAAACCAGGCAGCCCTGATCTAGACTATCATTATTTTCTTCAACTTTATCCTCATACAACATTTTATAAATCTTGTCATAATGCAGATTTTCTGGAAGGAAATATAAAATCATATATCAAATCTATCTGGTTTGGGAATTATGCCAAGTTATACTAGACTTGCCTAAAGATTTATGGGTCTTTCAAACATCACTAATTAGCATCAGAGAATGAATCATGTCCTCTACATTTTCCCATTGTCTTTCATAGAGTATCCAAGGTAAAGAAGGAATAAATAGTGGTGCTAGGATGTTGCTTAATATTACAGGGCTCTACTTATTATTGCAAGTGATGTATATCAAACTGAATTTAAAGCATTGCCTTATTTACTTCCTAGCTCAAGAATAGGAACTAACTTGGTGTGCATGCAGAAAAGTCTTTTGAAGAAGAGCTTCCACTTTTATTCCCCACTAACTATTAGAACACTTTGGGATCAAAGATCTCAAAAATATGCAACACAGGTTTAAAAACTATATTGAGCAATTTTTGATATTTTTACTTTACCATGCTACCAAGTGTCTGCTTTTGTAGCATGTAGATTATATGCTACAAAGTCTGATTTTTGAAGATATTTCTAATATTCTCTACATTTTATTTTTTGAAATGCAACGTAAAACAATCCTTATATTGTTGATATTTAATAAGACATATCATTATTTCTTTTTAAAAATATTTTTCCACTATAGTCTTTACCATAGCATTCAGGACCATGTCTCCTTTTTAAAAAAAATAAAGAAAGAACGAACTGATTCATGACAAATGCATTAACAACCTACTCTGCAGACTCAGATGCAGATGTGATATTTCAAAGCAAATATAATGGCTCTTTAAGCTGTTTACATTTTCCTGTGTGATAAAATTAACTTGACAGCATCTCACTATTTCAGAATATTTTGTCTGGAAGCATTGACCTCTAAATATATGAAATACATTTTTATTATGTAGATGTATGTATCTTTTGAAGTGTACAAATAAATATGATTCTAAAAACTTCCCCTGAAGATTTTGCAACTGAAACAAGTATGCATGGTTCATTGCCAAGCTTTCAAAATCTGATTTAATTTTTAAAAGCATTTCTATATTTCTGCTGAAAGAAACCATAGAAATGTATATATGTACATGTATTTTACACATAATTGGGCCTGTATGTATGTATGTTATGTTCTGATAGTCTTTCAAAATTAGCCACTGAAAAATATGTATATAACTATTTTGCTTTACATTAGCATTGTCCTTTTGGTTTTTTGAGTTCCTATTGGTTTAAGCTAAGTTTTGCAAGTTTGTTGATCTTTCTGTAAACAGGAGGATTTAGAAATAAATTATGTCAAGATAAGATAATTATTAAGTGCCAATTTCTGGAAATTGATCATAAATATCACATATTTCAACAATTCTGTTGCTTTAAATCACCGGACATATTCTTCCAAAAGTAGAACAACTCATTTAAATTAAGAATATTCAAAGGTTAACCATCATTCTACATTTTTTTCCTACTCTAGTAGGAATACTCAAGTGATTTTGTATTAGCTGCACAGTTATAATGATGCAATTATTAAATGAGGTACAAATAGCTTTCTATGTTTAAGCCAGGAAATTGGAGGGCTAAGACTTTATATTATTGAAGAAATTATTCCAGATTCAGTGCTGAATTGCTAATGCAATGCTGTAGTAAGAAGCAAATGCCTTGAAATCTGGAATAAAGTGACTCAACATAAATAAATTACAGTTGAAATTAAAATTATGCCAAAATGGTAGATCCCTGCAGAGGAAGTTTTGCCCCTGTGGAGGGGTGTCCACTTTACAGTTTAGTTTGGCCTTGATTTTTTGGTTTGAATTACCTAGCAGGGCTAATACCAGTATGATGTTTCTGATATCCAAGTTAATGACATGAAGCCAGAAATATTTTTAAATTATTATAATATTCAAGTGGTACAATGTTTTTAAGATTGACACATTCAGTTGTATAACCCCGAAAATCTACCAAAAAAGAATTGTTCAAATTATTGGGACTGTGTAGAACTATAAATTATATTTGTGCACTGGAACTGTGCATTTAAATGTGGCTTTTCTTTATTTTTCTGGTTGATGACTATAATAAAGATATCCTTTCAAGTTGATCTGAATCTTCTTGAGAATATTCTAAACTACTATCCATTAGATATTTTAAGATTGTCTTGAGAACAGGATTCCATACAATACACATACAATTTTGTTCAGTTCTTTACATAGCTATACCTTAAGTTACAATGTGGGGTCCTTGGTGTTGTCTGAGCTTGGTTATTTTCTTGCAGTTTCCTAGTTTCATTACCAAACTAGGTAACTTCATCAGGTTACAATCTTTCTCCAATCTAATTGTCCTGTTCAAACTCTTCCCAGGTGATTGCAAAGCAGAATGAAAGTTTACTAGCATTCCAAAAAATACAGAACATGAAACAACTAAAGCAAGAGAGGACAATGTATTTGTTCTATTTCCCAAGACCAAAGAGTATTTTGTCTGGTTAATGGCTTGCTATATTTCAGATCATCTTACAGATCTGGCCTCCTTATTCCCAGTCTGGTACTTTTACTTGCCCAAATATTTTATTTGATGTTAAAGCAAATGTACAGCATTTGTAGCAATCAAGATTAATTTGGTGATGAGCAGCATTCTTCCACTATTCTATTTTTCAAATAGAACAAACTACATGACTGTATAAATTTTTAAAAAGCCCAATAGTCTTATTTTAAAGTATTATCTTAATGGCTAGTGAACATCTGGAGTAAAGATTATTTCAATGATGTTTAAAAATGAACCTGTTGTTCATGAACCAGGATTAGACAGTGTGATGGCATATGGATTAATTCTTTTTCTTAACACACTTTCTAAACATTAATTAGAGGATTGTTAATGTTACTGAATTTTGCAAATGTCAAAAATGTTCTAAACTATTTTTGCTTACATTTATCTTTTGCTAAGATACAAAATTCTGAGGCAGCATCTATCCAGGTGCTTGTGAAAAAAAGTAATTCCAGTTGAGGTTTCCTTTTGTACAGGACTGAAATTGAAGACTTTAAGCCCAGGATCTAGGAATTACCATAGCATCTTAAGGCTCAAATATGCATACATCTGCTGAAAAATGTTTTCAAATTACACTTTCAGATAACTGGAATTCAAATACAAACTGTTTAACTAGATGCAACTTTTTATGAGATGGATATTCTGTACAAATAAATCATTAAAATTATTTCTAGGACTGTGTTGAGTGCAAGACAACACAATTTAAGGAAAAGTTAAAGTACATACAAAATGTTTACAGTAGGATAGGTAGACTGGAAACAAATGAAGGATGAGGGAGCTAGATATGTTTAAACTTCAGAAAATATGACTGAAAGAAAGATAATAGCATTCTTCAAATAATTGAATGGATGTCATAATAGACAAGTCAAGGCCTGTCTTTCTCTCATTCCTTTCTTTTATGTGGAGTAGTGGATTTAACTTATAGGAAAGCGGATTTTAATTGAATACAAGAAAAAAAATCTCTACTCCCCAACTGTAAGAATTCTTGGCAATGGCACCAATTATCCAGAATATTGATAAACTTTATTTAATTGCATATGACATCCATGAGCTTCTCTGGCCTGGATAGTCTCAGTATGGACATGGGAATTCCTGAAGCAAGAAATTTCTGATTAACAGAAATTCAAGCAATTTATGCACTGATTTGAATCCCCAAATTGAATATGGTTTAAATGGCTCTTTCAATTCTATAATTCAGTGAATTCCTATACTTCTTTTGACTTTTATTTTGGACTGGCTTACCTTGTAATTATCTTGACTCTTCTTAGTCCTACAACCTGACTGTAACACTACAACTTGGTTGTAGTTGGTGAGATTTCCCTAATAATCATGTTGTCTACTCCCTGATTTTATAAATGTATTGCTTGTATCCTTGCAACTTTGATTAGATGCCAACTAACTGAAGTGCAAAAGTGATCAGAGAATAATCTGTTCAGCACAGTTGAATTACATATGACTTTTCTACCTTCATATCATTATCAAGCAAACCAAATCCAATATGTGCCCTGCTGCAATCATAGGCTATGTAATAGTCCAAGCAGAATGATGAAGGACGACATCCATGAGCTACCCTGGCCTGGACAGTCTCAGTATGGACACTGAAATTCTTGAGGCAATAAACCTGGGACAATGCAAAACTATGCCTAAGATCACTTTGAGCTTCCAAAAGAAAAAAAAGGAAGGAAAATTTTTATTGCAGCTGTTAACAGTAATAAAAGAGTAAAGCAATGTTGGAATCATGAATACAGCATAATTACATGTTAAGGCCTATAAATTTACTCTATAATAAGCAAATTGGTTTCAGGAAAAAAAATGTCATGTAATATGCAACTCATACACTGCAAAAACATTCGGACCTCTCAACTTGACCAGGGTAGAGCAATAGATGCAATCTACGCAGACTTCTGCAAAGCCTTTGATTCAGTGGTACGTGACAAACTTCTGTTAAAGCTAAGTTCTTATGGAATTTCTGGATCTTTGCACAAGTGGATAGCTACATTCCTATCAAACAGGTAGGAAACAATTTTAACAAGTAGTTAAAATTGGAAACACTGTATCAAACCCTGCACCTGTTAACAGTGGTGTTCCCCAAGCCAGTGTTCTAGGACCAACACTCTTTCTGCTTTATATAAATGACTTTTGTGATCATATTATAAGCAGCTGCATATTCTTTGCTGATGATGTAAAACTATTTGACACCACTGACAATTCTATTACCCTACAAAATGACCTAGATCCGTGATGGCAAACCTATGGCACACGTGCCAGAAGTGGCACGCAGAGCCATTTCTCCGGGCACGCGAAGCCATCCCGCGTTCTTCTTCCGGGTTCCGATATGCCGGCCATCTGATTTTCATGCGCATGGGCGTGCTGGAAATTGGAAGAGCAGCCGCCCATTGCAC
>JANHZT010006046.1:53434-67737 GCA_032468215.1 Stegonotus admiraltiensis | reverse complement strand
ATCATTAAGAGCAATTTTCCAAACTTCTCTGAACCATTCATTTATTTTATATTCAATATTCAATTTCCAATATCTTGCAATCACAATTGACGAAAGAGAGCTTGTAAGGATATTGGTCATTATGGGACAAATTGTGATCACAAGATAATCAGTTTAGTTTTCAATCATTACAACTATATGTGATACACAAAAATTAAGAATAATCCTAGATGGGAGTTTAACTAATACATTACACCAATAAATACACCGGAATGCTTTTTGAAGATACTATGCTAAAATTTCCTATTCTGAAGATGATATCCCTACTCTGATCAAATAGTACAAAGACTGCTTTCTGAAAACAGAAAATGAATTTTGATTTCAGTATCAGCTTGGAAGAAACATTTTCTCTGAGCATTGAATCCTTTGAATTCAGGTCATGGGTTGGGGTGTTTGAAGTTGCTACCAGGTATCCTTGGGGGTGTGGGTGTAATTAGTCTTGACATTTGTTCCTAGCTTTTGTTCCCTTTCTTGTTTTTCCTTGTTTTCATAGTTTTATTATATTTTCTATATTGTTTGGTGTTATTGTACACCACCCATAGTTAATTCCGAGTCAGACAATGTATAAATGAAATAAGTTCAATGAAATGAAATGAAATGAAGCAAGTAGAAAAATCTGTCCTTCTCTGTCTAAACTGATTTATGGACCAAAAGGAAATATTTACTTAACATATGCATTTACTATAATGCATGTAACATGATGACAAAGACTAAACATTAAATGTAAAAGGAAATGATGTAATTAACTTGATTTTATCCAACGTGCACTTCCCAGACCTATATGTGCACCAGAATGCATTACTACGTCAAAAATACCCTGCAACTCCAGGCTATAGACTTTGTAAACAGGGATGGGAATGTCAGAAAATGATTCAGGCAAGGAAACAAATGTGCTTTGCAGCAAACCTTCTGGAGAGTTTCTGGAATTGATCAGGAACATCTAAGGAGGGCTGGTTTGCTAAATGGTTACGATGGACTTTCTTTTTTAGTCAGCACATGGTTTGAGGAGGTGTTGGACCTGATTCATTCAATAATTTACTATTAGACTGATATCTCATTTCTTGAGCAACAGTTGACAGCTCAGTTTAAGGCAGCACTGTTCAGAAAGAGGACAAGTTATAAGTAAAAACAGTGAACAAACAGGATTAGGGAGTTTTACCCACCAGGACAGCAGGAGGGGGCCTCTGATCTCTTTCTCTGGAAACCAAGTTTGAGTAAGTCAGGCTACAAACACAATAAAGGAGTAGTATAGGGACTACTTATTTTAGATCAAACAGTTCCTGTAATAGAACATTTTGATCTTTAAAATAAGTAGTCCCTATAATACACCTTTATTGAGTTTTTAGCCTAGTTTACTAGGCTAGAAAACCAACATACCAGCTAATTTCCAATACAGTATATTGTACAGATCATCAAAAACATGACAATGAGTTGTGGATGTATTTGGGGGAATGAATATCTCAATTAAACAAGTTCATTCTGTTGAAACCAAAATGGGAAGTGATAGCTTCTTCTTTCTCCCAAAATCATAGTTCCCTTGCTGTCAAGAAAAACAAGGGTCTTGTAGAAGAGCAACATTATTCTGAGGATAAATGACATGTTTTTAAAGGATATATTCAGTCCTTAGATAATGAACTACATCGTCTTGAACTAATGATACTTCATTGGATTAAATTATTTAAAACACATAAAAAACAAGATTATGACTAATATATCTGGTGAAAAAGTTGAAGTTGTCACAGGTCATATAAATATGATACTATATGAGAAGAAGACAATAGCCATAGTACATATTGGAATTAATGACAATAGAAAATGTAGTCAACCAATCCTGGAAGCCAAATCTAGATTGCTGGTAATAGATTTAATTTCAAGAATGCCAGTTTAATAAAATATATAGAATCGGCTCTGGGTTTTCAATGTATAGATTGGATGTGTGCTTCTAAAAGTGCATATATTTTGAGAAGCACCACAAAGTCTGAGATCAATGGTAGTAGGCAGTGGTGAAATCTGATTTTTTTTTACTACCGGTTCTGTGGGCATGGGTTGGTAGACATGGTGTGGCTTGGTGAGTGTGACTTGGTGGGCGTGACAGGGGAAGGATACTGCAAAATCTCCATTCCCTCACCACTCCAGGGAAAGGATACTGCAAAATCCCCATTCCCTCTCTACTCCTGGGGGAGGGATATTGCAAAATCTCCATTCCCACCCCACTCTGAGGCCAACCAATTTGCCGGTTCTCTGAACTACTCAAAATTTCCACTACCAGTTCTTTGAACTGCTCCAAATGTCTGCTACCATTTATCCAGAACTTGTCAAAACCTGCTGGATTTCACCCGGTAGTAGGTTAACTGGTGGACAAGACAATTAGGAGACAAAGAGGCTAGGAAAAAGGCTGAGACTAAAAGCATTCACAAAAGGACATGGTGCATAGATATTTTATGAGAACTCTGGTAGAATTGCTAGAATCAGTAGAATATCACCATGCTTAGCATACAATTCATCCTCAAACTAATGAATCTCAGTTTAACAAACTTTATATCCTGACGATTTCTCTATTATTTGGAAAAACTGGGTTGGCAAAGATTGCTGATTCCTATAAATATGGACATGATTCTGTATACATTTTGTATTTGGGTTCTGAAAGAAAGGATGTGTTAATAAGATTAGGTTGGATATCTATATCTGTGTTTCGGTTTAGAGGGGATGAAAAGGAATAGTGGTAGAAAGTTCAGAGTGGTAGAAATAGTGATAGAAAGTTCAGAGAAGCAGAACTAATATGTTAGCTGGGTCAAAAAGTAGGCCCTGAGAAAACCATGTCAGTGGACATTGGAAGAAGCAGCAGCTTCGGTCCAATAACTCCTTCTCCCTCACCTGACTGCCAGTCTAGCCTAAACTTCCTTGGTAACAGCAGCTCATAAAGAAAGTTCCTTCAGCAATTCCTAAGACTACCATCAAGAATTACATCCTTTTGAGAGCTGTCTTTACAAATGCCTGTACCTGACTGCCAGAAAGAGAAATAAACAAGAGAGTAAAAATCTATGCTTAATAGATTTTGGGTTGTGTTTCTCATGAATAATCTGCCAAACTGTTTTACAGTACTGGAAATATTAAAAGATCAGAGTTCCCCTTATAAGTGTTATGGTTGTCATCTAGTTACGTCCTTGAAAGGATATCAGAAATATGATGTTAATGATCTGGTATGAGCTTCCTATTCATGAAACTCACCTTGAGCCAGCACCTGTTATTCTCTTGCTTAAGCAATTATTAAGTATATATTTTATATTATATTTTATTTTATTTATCTACAGAAATCAACTCAAGTGATACATTCAAATATATATATTAAACTTTACTCAGTTAGTGAATGTTCACTTTCCCAACACAATTTCTGAAATATAATTTTTCACTGCCTCAAGATTTTTCAGAAGTAGAGATATATTAGAAGAAAAAGAAATTGTTTGAAGTATGACAAGCCTTACCAACCATATGACAACCCATGTATTGTAAGCTGTGGTTATGTCAAAACCTGTAATGAAAAGGTCATCTATAACATGCATTCTTTATTCTGATAATAATGAAATGTCTCATTCAACAAGATAACATCATTTTACACATGCTGCTCATGTCTCTTAACTCAAATGTTTTCAACCATGCAATAAATTTCAATAACAAGCTATCTTCAAATGAAAACCAGAGAAACACTAAGCAATTTTTCTGCTGTTTGCCATTTCTTTTCAAGCTATGAATGTCATTTCATGAAAGCTCACATTTAATGGTATATCTTTTACAATCATAGGCTAATTTTTTTATTTATGAAGGCCAAAATATTCCAGATCCTATATATGAAACATGAAATGAAATTATTTTAGTACAGAGTGATCTTGCACCCTGGTTATACAATATAACCACTGGAAAATAGTACATAGGCCCTAGAACAAAAATGCTATTCATTGAGAAGTATGAGAAGAAATAGGCCCAGAAGCCTACTTTCTATCTGATGACCTATCTTCATATTTATATTGTGGAGTCATAATCCAGATAAATAAATCAGTATTCTCCAGTTTTCTAATTTTTGGTAAAGAGAAATTATGAAGAAGAGATGCTTGAATATATGAGTACAGTTACTAAAATTCTTGCAGGACCAATCAAGAGAGGCATCTATCTTTTGTAAAGAGACCTATATAAAACAATTTATTTACATCCTAATTATCACCAACTAAATGCTACCTAATTCTCCATGAGGGGGCAAAATACTCCTATTTTTGAGGAAAGTGAATAATGCTGACAATAGGTTTTTGACAAAGCTTGGAGGAATCCAATAAGCTTTCCTGTTCTATAACAAGAAGTTTTTCACTTTGAGAAGTCTTGTAATTTTCAATAAGAATTTGCACTGACAAGTCAACCTTATAATTTTTATAAGTAGACTTCTTCCTTTGATGCTTCAGCTTTTCTTTATGCTTTTCTCTAGGTCCACTCTAATTCTAACAGACCTTAATTGAACCTGTCAGGGATAATTAAACAACTAAAGGAAGAATCAAAGAGCCCAATTGATTCTGCAGGCTTCTCACCCGTAGCTAGTCTTTGTACTATTTTGAAACAATGCACAACATTTCATTAAAAGCTTTGCATTATAACCATATTTAGTAGATCATGGCTTACATTAAGTAATGGCAAGAGAGGGGGGGGGAGGGAGAGAGAGAGAACCCAAAATAAAATATGTTCATTTTTTCCCCTTTCTGACTGAAGGTTTCTTTGGAAAACTTGCCAAATATAATTAGGGGAAGCAAAGAAAATATCCATAAAACTGCCAAAGTTCAGAAGTTATTACTGTAGAAAAAATTTAAGTGCCCCTTGCTGGAATGTGAATAATATTTATGTGAGTAACTCTGGTTATAAATGACTTTCTTTGTTAATCTGAAAAATAAACTAATTTAATAGATTACCTCTCTGAATACCCAATAATGGAGGATTAAAAAAAGAAACTTTTTTTAATTTCATAAATATTGCAAGGTTAGCCAAAGAACTCCAGATGTTTACATAATGTGTAGATTTGCTAATACCTTTGAATTATTGTTCTTCACAAAACTATTGAATGAGACAGCAAACATTTTCTACTAAAAACACTGCACCCTATTCCAGCATCTCTATACAGAATTTTCCAGACATAATTTATTATATATAAGTGCCCAACATGGAAGATTTACAACAGATATTGCTCAGCTTTACCAGTTGGTATGTAGTTGTCTTTTCTATTCACCTCTTAACTTAGCACTAAATTATATTTAAACCTCTGTAGTTTTTTTAGCAGCAAATGAAAGGAAAGCATGTGGGCATTTAACTCAAAAGTTGTACCATTTTGTTTTCCTTGGAAGTGGTACTGTATCCTTACAGAAGAAACCAGCTTTTTATAAATGACATGTCAAAGTGTCAAAGTATGTCCATCTCTTGTTCTGTCATAACTTTTCTCTAGTGATTGCATTTCTATTTTTATACCATATCATACATTACTAGAACTAGTAAAGTTGATAAGAGGCAATATAGACCAATATTTCCAATGCTGCTTTGTTACTTATATAGTTATGATCACATTTTTGGTCTTCTATTTATTTCAATGCTGTTTGCTGATTAATGGGTGGGGCGGTGGGGCAGTGGCTCAGTGGTTAAGATGCTGGGCTTGTTGACTGGAAAGCTGACAGCCCAGGTTTAAGACCTGAGTGCCACATGATTGGATGAGCTCCTGTTCTTGCCCCAGCTCCTGCCAATTTAGCAGTTCAAAAGTGTGCAGATGCAAGTAGATAAATACTTCCCACTTTGGTGGGAAGGTAACAGTGCTCTGTGATGTCATGCTGGCCACATGATGATGGAAATGTTTTCAGCAGCACTGGCTCAGTGGCCTTGAAATGGAGATGAGCACTGTTCCCTATATGACTAGAAGAGTAAAATCCACAGGGACTCCTTTACCTTAGCTGTTTGCTGATTAATATACAGATCTTATATGTAAAACTAGATTTAACTAGCCTACTCCTCAAGTATTCACTATGTTATATATATATATATAATTGCTTGGTCAGAGTCCTGTTCTAACGATCAATTTGTGCCAAGTGCCACTAAAATCTTAATTTTGGCTTATCTGATATGGTTTTCCTTCCTACTCATTGTTAGGTATATAGACCCCACAAAGTAATCGCTCCGCCTCTTTAGCACTTTTGACTATTCCCAATATTTCAACAACAAAGTCAAGGTTGAGAATCTTTCAAGACCAAGTTCTACAGTTTGAAATCAACTTCACTTTAATCCCTTAAATATTCCTGTGGCATAGGAAACAAACATTTGCTGCTTTATAGCTGGCTCCCCTTATTTTTGTTTTCTGTTTTACAATTGGAATGGAACCAGCAGCAATCAGAAATCAAAAATTGGCAAACAATAGGGTTGTACAAAAGCTTCAAGATGTGTGAAACACTGTTTAAAACTTCATTATAAAGTAACATCACCATCTTATTTCTAAGTGTGAAGTGAAAAAAATCATGTTTTTCCACTTTTCTTTACCTCATGTGCTGTTCTCCTTCTCCAGATTCCTTGTCAAAAGCTTTTAGCAAGCACTGCAGAATGCATATTGTTCGTTGCCTGCAGAATGGCTTGCCTCAGGCTTTGGACACCTGTTCAGAGAGCATGCCTTACTTTTCCTGACATTTTCTCACTAAAGGTTAAAGAGTATAGTGCCTTTCAAGACGCTTTAGCAAGTGACCAAACTAGATAGGGAAAAGCTTCAAGGCAACATGAACTATATCACTGAAGTAAACGATGTTGTTGTCACTGCAATGAAGCAATGTCACTTCCATAGCATGTGATCTTTTCAGCAAAGCAAATCTAGGTTATTTTAGACAAAGTTTTTAATATTATTTGTAGGACACATTTTTTCCTCTTTTCCCTCTCGCTGTTTCTCATGTTGCATCAACTTTGTTCCTGATAAGATTCTAAACCTATCTCTTCCTAATAATTGTATTACGTTATGTTAAATATTTGTGACTATATTAACATTAATAAACTGATGAAAGAGAGAAAGAGTTTTATGCTTTTGAAGAGCAAGTACATGTACAGATACGAATAGTCTTCATTTAGAGACACTTTGTGGGAACACAGCTTTATTACAAGTATCATCTTCATTATCTGTTTTCTATCAACCAACAGGGTTAAATGAGGAAAGGTGAATTCTGGTTGAATGTCAGGAAAATCCTTCATGATATTAAAAAGTAGGAAGCTTGACTTCCTTTGAATCATTTAGGTAAATTCTGAGCAGCCATCTGCTACTTCCAGCACTTCAAGAAGTTGTATATGTTGGCCTGGAAAATGTCATCTCAAAATTATGATTCTGTTTCTGTAAAATCTTTGAATACAAAAAGAGACATGACTCCTCTATATGATTTCTGAAATTATGCATTCCTTGCACGAGACATAACCAGAAATAGTTCAGGAACTACTGATATCTACAAGACAAATTTCAAAGATACTTTTAATAACATACAGTAATAACAGAAATAAACAGCTAAGAAAAAATTTAACTGATATTGCTCTTTTCTTTAATAGTATCCCTACCTGAGACCCAGAATTGAGCCTTCAGCATGGTAAAACTCTTGTTAGTCAAAGATCACTTGTTAACATTTATTCCATGGAAGAACGAGACATTCTGTAAAATGTTGCTTAAGTCAGTGAAAGATTCATTGAAGCCAGTAAAATAATGTGCAAATTGGAGAGATGTGTTTAGTTCCAAGAAAATAATGCAGTATGTAATTCAGGTATTGAATATTTTGTGTGGTTTTTATCTTCCAGTATTGTTTCTAATATAGATATATATTTTTAAAAAGCTTGTATTCTAAGTAATAGCTTTATGAAGATAATTTCCATGTGAATGTCCCTTTAGTTCTTGATAATAGCAATTCCTTTACTGCATTGTTATTGATTTTTAAAATATGTGTTTAGCTGCTGTTTAAAAGATTTTGACTGCATGAGGACATGACCACATTCCTCATTTATAAATCAATAGGGAGATTTATAAATCTCCCTATTGATTTAGGAGCTTGGGGAAATGTTCTACACTGATATTCCTGAAATATCAGCACTAAATACTTTTGAGCTAAATGCATCTGCATTTCTAATATAACAACAAAATGGATAGTAGATCAATTTCAAAACATTAAAAAAATAGTTCCTCTTATAGCCACACCAAAATAACCTTGTAAACAAATAGGGCTTGCAATAATTTTAAAGACAATTCTTTAAGTTATTCTTTGTTCCCTTCCCCATATAATTTGTCATCTAGTTTATGCTAGCTAGAACTGTTGAAAGTTGTAGTGACAAAACAATGACAGAACATAAGTCAGAATAACAAATTAATGACTTTAAGAATAATACATAAGAGGCAGACTTCTCTGTGTGTGTTTATATGCATACATACATATGAACAGAATAGAATAGAATTTTTTATTGTCCAAGTGTGATTGGACACACAAGGAATTTGTCTTGGTGCATCCGCTCTCAGTGTACATAAAAGAAAAGATACAATCGTCAAAAGAAGCATACATATTGTGAAAATCAATCCAGATTTGATTCAACTTTGCAATCTGAGATTCAATGGCAAACCAATTTGATTCAAATCAGTTTGAGATTGAATTCACAAAAAGAAACATAAATAATAATGGTGAAGCATGAAAATAACTGCAGCTGTTTTCTTTTCTTTATTTTTGAAAAATGGGATAAAAATAGCAGCAATTTAAAAGCAGCAATTTTTATATGAAGATCTGCAAAGATGATATTGCTATACAGTTTTTCCAATATTTCTCCTACTCTTCTTTTTCCCCTGCTGTTCTCTTAAAGAAAGTTTGACAAAGATGACAAAACTGTTCAGTAAATAAACTAAGTTGTGCTGAAGCAATGTAACAAGAGTCCTATTTCAACTTGAAAATAAATAAAAATTTCAAAAAGACTGTTTAGACCAAAGTCCCAACTTTTCCATTTGCCTGCAGCATGGTGATTTGGTATAATATTCCTTTGCTCCCTCTAATTACTGGGGGGGGGGGTGTTGCATAGCTAGAATAAGTTACAACACCAATAATAATACAACAACTACTACTGGAAATAATTAAATTCTTCATAGAATTTTTCAGTTCAGCCGGAAGAAAATATTACACTAATGGTTAAGATTTATTTTTCATTTCATTGGATTCTTTTGAAAACCAATAACTATTCTAAAGGAATTTATTAATACCTAATGGAGTTAAAAGCAAATCATTTAATTATAGTAGTCTTTTTACATTTTGTAGAGAATCAGTTGAAATAATATACTATTTAAAGCTTTTTTCTGTTTTTACAATAGAGAAAGTGAGGGAGGAAAAAAAAGAAAGGAAGAGAAAAAAAGAAAAGCAAGCAAGCGGGAGGGGGATTGATAGAGGGAGGGAGGGAGGGAAGATAGATAGATGGATGGATGGATAGATAGGTAGATGGATGGATGGATGGATGGATGGATGCCAGGTTAATTCACATTTGATTTATTGGCAAGACTTTGTGGGTGCCTTTGAGTTAATCTTGACTTCAAGCAACTACAAAGAAGAGTGCCTAAAGTGGAACCATCACAATCTCACAATCTCAGGTTTGTAGCCTGATGTTTTAATCACTAAAGTGGCTCCCTTACTGGGAAGTAGCACAGCAGTAAAGTACAAAGGTAGATAAAGAGTCAGCTTTGCAAGCCTATACAATGCTTTAGACAACACAGTTCAATCCAGATTCATGTGTATACACACACACACACACAGAGAGAGAGAGAGAGAGAGAGAGAGAGACAGAGAGACAGAGAGACAGAGAGAGAGACAGAGCGAGGTAGATTTAATTAAAGGAATATCATTTCAGTTTCTTTTGTGAGATCTTATAGGATTTCAAGTGAGAATGCCAAAAGAAATTCATACGACACTGCATTCTTATGAAAAATGTTTGCAACATCTTGGAGAAGATTTTCCAGCATCATGAAACTACAGCAGTATCACAAAACTTTCAGTGTATATTGTCTATTGTGCAAATGGTAGATGCCACCTAAAACAAATTAGTCAAACTCAAACTCTGTAACCAGGCAGACAGAAACTTCATTGCTCATTTCAAGCATTCTAATTACTACCAAATGAGTCTGCTTCAAGATGTCTTCAACTCCTAGTTCAGATCTTAGGTCATCCAGACTAACTAATTCAGAAACATGACTTTCAATAATTGGATGCATTTCTTACTTTATTTATCTGTTTAACAGTATTCATTCCTTTGACTTTACAAGGAATTGTAAGGGAGGAAAACAATAGAAGAAAGCTGCAAATATTTTTAGATTCCACAAGATCATCTTCAGCATCCAAATATGGTAGATACTTAAATAATAGGTTTAGGCCGTGTGGAGATTGAAAACTGGCTTTTAAAATGTTAACCAGTTTAAACTCTGTTGTATCATAATTACTAGCTACTGTAATAGCAAATTCATTATAGTGACAAAAATCGTGTGCTACACTGTTCTGTTGATGTGGAAATTAGTGTTGCCACTGTGAAATCCCTATATTAAATATGTACCTTCCTTTTATCTAGTTTGAAAACATTTTTCTTCAGCAGCAGCAGAATTTGCCCTCTTTTTCCCCACTTGATTCTGTAGCCAAAATTATACTATTCATTGGCACTGACTTTCTCATTTAATGAGAGGAAGTTTGAAAAATTCATCAAATTATACCATTCCTCATGTCTTTTTCGATAATAAATTCATTAGAATTATTTAGCATTCTATCTTTTTAAAGGTAGATTTTTTTTCTAGTATACCTAGCTTATAAATACTCTAGATAACTTTCTCTTATCAGTGTACTTTATTTTTTTAAAATGATACTGAGATTTGTCATAGGAATTTTGGCATGGCTATGGTTTCCATTATTGTTAAAGTGTCAAAATCCACTGTCTTCATAACTTATCAATTAGTAATAATGAATGAACTACTAAGTTCATTGTTAAGGCTCTTGCCTAGGAACCAGAAGACTATGAATTCTAAGCATAAAAGCTGGCTAGATGACTGGGACAGTTATATTCTCTCAGCCCAACCCACCTTACAGGGTTGTTGTTGTGAGGAAAATAGGAGACAGAATTCACACACACACACAAAACACAATCTCAAAATATCTGGAATACCACTAGAATGACATTGGCCTAATGACCAACAGACAATTGCAAAAGGCAGCTTTACTTGGAGCAGCTTACATCCTCTGACAATCACATTAATACCATTAAACAAGAATATCTGCCTATCCCAGGTCCTTGGGAAGGATTCCATAGATCAGTGATGGCAAACCTCTTAGACACTGAGTGCCCAAATTGTGTGTGCACACATGCCCAAATTGAAAGGTGTGCGTGCACATGCACGCATGCGCAGCAGAGACCCAAAGACCAGCTGGCCAGGGGGAGGCAGGGCATCCCAACACCGGCAGCATGGCAAGAGATAAGATCTTTTTCTTTCATGAGCTTCTGTTTCATCATTTGCAGAGAAACAGAAGCTCACGAAAGAAACGCCACCAACAGCTGAGCTGAGGCGACGGCACATGTGCCAGCAGAGAGGCCCTAGGTGAATAAAAATACCAAGTCCAGTCTAAACATTTGACTGACTAAGCCATGACCCATAATAGGTTGATAAAATGTCAAATCCAGTTCAAACATCTGGCTGACTATGCAATAAACCATAATAGTAATAATTTGCCTGACAAAGAGACTTACATTTTTCTACCTTAAGATGCTTAGGTTTTTGGCTATTTATCTTGTTTTTTATATAACCTGAGCTATCAATAGTTTCTATGGTAGTTGTTTTCTTTAACATGCTTTCCATCTTACTGGAAAGTAATGCTAGCATAGGATATTCCTTTATGTTTGCCCCCATATAACACATTGCACCTCCTAAGTGAGATCTGAAGGCTCACCTGAAGGTATTGCTACCCAAGATCTTAATAAATTTATAACTTTAATAAGGTTCCCTTTTCCTTCTCTACATTTCTTCTTTGAAGTCTTGAAACTATTCAGTTATTGAATTTCTAAGATTTCTAGTCATGGATGATGCTGGCTGGGGAATTCTGGAAGCTGAGATCCATATTTTTTCAATCTGCCAAACCTGAGGAAACCTGCTACATATCATTTAATGGGCTTCACATATTCAGGTAAACATCTGAACATCTATTTGTTTGTTTAACATAAAAGACCTTCATTGCACTGTTATCTTGAAAGAAATAAGTCAGTTTTGAAAACAGATATGAAACTTATTAGTATTTTTTAAAAAATAGAATGCATTTTATTGGTTACTACTTTGATTTATGTTGTAAATTTCAAAGAAAGAAAGCATCATACAATGACGATGACCAGATAGTGAGAGATTGTCATTGGGAGAATCTTTATGTTTTAAGACTTGACAATGACTTTATGGTATATTATCAAATCATAGAAATATTCAGTTTTGCCTAATTTTAAATATTGGCAGATATTGGTTGACTTACATAGAAGTACAAAAATTAATAGTTATAACTCCATTTTTTTTTATTTCAATGTGCATAAAATAAAGTAGAAATAATATATTACTGCTCTAAAATAAACATGTGGCTAATATTTTTGGAGACATTCGAGTAGGGCCATTTCATTTGAATAAAGCTGGATAGGCAATTAAAACGACACAATTGTTTTCTGCCTGGGCCATAAAGTCAAAATTCCTTCTATATTTGCATGGATGAAGCATAGGAATAAATTAGTATTAAGTCCAATAATGAGAGCTGTATTGTGAATGCATAACAGATGCAGAGGGGATGCAATTCCATGTCTAAATTCAAATTATTGTGGTAAGGATGTACATTTTTGTTCTCATTTCTAATTTCAGTATCAGTCATTATTTTTTTTCCCAGCATACAAATTTAATTGTAGATTCAAATACAAACCAAAAATGGTAATGCTGTAAAAGTTATAAAAAAGTATTTGTTATCAATCTCTTGTGCTTTCTATTTATGACATGCCAATTCCACAACCACCCCACATCCTGCAATATACTGTTCACTTAAATCATCAGAGACTCTCATTTTAAAGCCTGCCTTCACACATTAGATGGGTAATTACTAGTGCGACTGGATCATTTCTATGGTGGTAATGCTCCTGGAACAGTTTGCCTACCAAAGTAATCTGCTTTAAGATTGTTACAGCACAAAATAACACAGCAGATACAGCTTATAAATTCTTCTCAATGGACTCTATAGCTCTGGGGGAATCCATTGGTTTTTCACCCAAGTACTTTATTTTTAATGAGGTATTTTTACAAAATAAATAAACACCAAAATCCAATGAACTATGTTAAAGTGCAAAATATTGTGCCCATAGTTGAAGTCAAGATTTATTTTTAGTGCCTAGCTCACATTCAGTACACCTCCCAAACTAGGTAAGATCATCAAGGCTAATCTTCTGAGGTGTGCATCTTATTTACTGCCCACATTCTTGGGCTATTTTCCATCCAGCTGTGCAGTTAATTGGAGGTTTGTAGCTGACACTGGTAGGTAGGGCATGCTGTTGTATGCATTCATGCAGGAAGAGAAGTTGTTCCTGGTAGAAGTGTGCCTACAGGCAAATTTTTTCCCATTTGCATGCTTACTGAAGCATTTGATGCCCATATGTGGTACCAATAAAGGAGGATATTTGTAGTTCAGGGATGAAATAAGGGGTCTTGGTGCTCTCTGATATTGTTTCTTTACCCAAACTAAGTAACATCACAGTGCCACCATGTTTCCCTGAAACTAAGACATGTCCTGATAATAAGCCCAATTGGGCTTTTGAGTGCACGTGCTAAAATAAGCCCCCTCCTGAAAATAAGCCCCCCCCACATACTTAGACACATGCGTGGGGGGGGGGGAAGAGAGCAGGAACATCAGAGCCACTGCTGCCTGAGATCAGCAGGCCAGATTCAGTGAGCCAGACACACAGAGAGAGGAGGCGTTGTGGGAGAGCCCATTTCTGATGTTCTTCTCCACTTCTTCCAGGCGGTGGCAGTGCATTCAGCTTCCCGAATCTGGCTTGCCGATCTTGGCAAGTTTATTAACATCACAGTACCAGGAGATGCCAGAGTTGAAGAAAAAGAACTGGAAAAAATCATGAAATATTGTGACCTGGCCATTGAAACTACACGGCTATGGATGAAACATGTAACAGTGATACCCATTGTCATCGGGGCACTTGGTACC
>JANHZT010006046.1:40759-51100 GCA_032468215.1 Stegonotus admiraltiensis | reverse complement strand
GGGTTCATACAAGTTCTCTGTTCCTGAAAATTTTGCTGTAAAGAAAATGTTAGTGCAAACCTTAGATAATTTTCTTATTACAGAGACTGTAGATTGGACCAGTTAACTGTTTGACTTGGATATCATATGAAAAATTCTCAGCAATTGAAGAGGTTCAAAACACCAATCCCCTAAAAAGTTCTGATCTCAGGTCATCTATTTGATGCTAGGACTCCAACCTGAGAATTAAAAGATGGACTACTTCGATAATTGTGTTCTTAGAACATATTTCATTTCATGCAAGTCTCCTATCTTTCTGATCAGTTTGTCTTTGTGAAAAATCTACCTATCTGTGGACAGTGGGAGACATAAATCCTGTATTGATTTTTCTCTGCTCTTAGCAAGCCTACTGACAATCGATCAACTTTATGGTGAAAGTTTTGTTTACTTGTCAACACCATAATTAAGCACTTTTTAAATATATTTCAGTTCAGCATACTTGAATGGCATGGATTTTAATGTTCTCAGTGTTTTCTTATTTCTGGTAGGCACTCTGCTGTTATACAGAAGCCAAAAAGTTTGCTTTTACATCACTAAAAGGGACATATCTCTTTCAATAGCTTTGCCAACCCCTAGTTTATTGTAATTACCAAACTGAAAGAGAAATAAATTGTTTTAATGAAATCCAGATGGAAACAAGAACTCTCCTAACAGATACATCTCTTCTCATAAGTTGCTAAATAAAAGATTTCAAAAGCTTATGAGTATTATAGTTAGTCTACAACAGGCAACAATACTTTGCTGATCTTATCTGGACTTATCTGAAGCTAAGCCGAATGCTGTCTAATTAGTATTTAGCACAGAATCCACCAGGAAAATAAAAGGCTAGAGGCTGTAATGGGAAACAGAGGAAATAATTCCAGAAATCAATACCAAACCATTTCCATATTCTTGCTAAGAAAACCACTTTGCATGAAATCCTAAGGAAGTAAAATCGATGTGAAAGAGTTTTCAGCTTTTTACTATATTTGCCATCACCTGAAGTTCATGTGCTCTACAGTGCTTCTATAGGGTGGGATGGTGTTTTCCACAATTAGGTTGTCAAATAGCCTTGCATAGGGATGTGCAAACACAATTTTAATGTGTGCTTGAAGATGATGCCAAATTGCTTTCTTTTCATCACTTACTCTTGTTGAACAATGTCGAAGTCCACAAGAGGCTAGAGTTAGCAATGGAAGCAATGGAAGGGTACATAGAAAAAGTAGAAAGGTCGATATAAGAATTAACAGAGAAAAAGAGGACCACAATTGCTAATACATTAGCAATCAAACACTGAATATTTTTAGTTCTCCTCCCCCAATTTAAATTGCTAATGAATTACTAGGTTTCACTAACAAGCTGTCTAATTTGACTCTCAGTGATTGAACAAAAAATGTTTTCAGTGTGAGAAAATGTTAGAATAAATAGCAGACTTTGGAAATAAAATGTTTATTTGGTTTTCACTCTCTCATTGCCTTGTGGATATTCTATAATGAAATCCAACTGGGGGAATCATTATTACTTTATTGTTTTCTGAAAATAATGTCATTCTGTCACTGGATTTGGTTCACAACTAATGGACATAAATTACAACTGGCACAAACTTGGAATATTTATTGTCTACATGCAAGGAAATGCAAAAGAAAGAAAGTCAAGGACCAAGCATATAAGTATTCAAATTATTCTGCAGGAAGAAGATGAAAAATACAATTACACTTGACACTTAAAACAAAAATAAGCACACCAATATTGAATTAGGTTCCATTAAATTTAGTTTGACTTATCCAAGCCATTCCTCAATCTTATTCTACAACATTGTAGCATTCACAATTGGCAATACCAGGAAAGTTAATGAGCTGAGGTAAATCCGGCAGAATCTGAATCCGATTTGAAGCGTTAAATTATAATTTTGAATTGAGTCCACTTGAAAATACAATAAGATCTGGATTCCAAACCAACACAACATTCTGATTCAAGTCAACTTTCTAACTGATCTGGATATCTTCAGATAAGTATTCACACTATATTAATCATCACACCTAACTATCAGAATACAAGTGGAATATATAACACCAGGGCTCCGTTTTTTTATAGGATGCAATTAGATACAGCTCTGAAGCTGTCCATCAGATTTTAATATACCTGTAATAAACCATAATAATGCCAAAATGACATGAGTGGTGACAGTTTCATGTAAATATTGTGATTTTATGTTTGACCCAATGTTTGATGAAAGTGTATAATGAAGGATGTCATCATCGAAATTTCATCATAAAGCTCCTTTATTTCTTCTATGAACCCATATGTGAGATTCATAAACTAGCTGGAACCTAAAATTATTTAAGTAGGAAGTTGAATGTGAAAAGCAAATCAAACAAAACATATTACCACAATGATGTTCACTGTAACATTGAATGACATCTTATATGGGTGTATACCACTTCAGGTTTAATTTTGAAATATGATTGAAAACTATGGAGAAAATTAATATCAGATGGAACCTGATGAAGCATTTTATCTCTAAGATGACTATGGTAAAAATAGGGAGAGATTGATGGGGAAATGACATGGAAGGAAATTAGAAAGAGATACTATGTCTTTTATATGTGAGCTTAACCGCATTGCAAAAATGCAGTAAGATTTATAACTTGGGAATCAAACTGTAATCCTTTTAATTAAACAGTTAAAACTCTAAATACTAATTATCACTGAACTATGATCTTAAATCTACCGTTAGGCAGAAGAATAGGAGTATGATCTTATTTGTTGCCAAAATCAAGATGATTAAGAATCAATTGTTTATCAATAGAAAAAAAATGTGCTGGAAGTTCTTAAGATTATTTCCATGATATAAACGAGATTTAGTTAATAAACAAGTAAAATCAATCAGAGAAGTTCAACTTAAGAGCTGCTTTCAACAGGCATATAATTTCAATTATTTGAAATTCACGATAAGAATTTGAATAGATCTATTATGAATAGAAATTAGCTAGTATGTTTTTCTGTGGTGTGGTGGATATATATTTTTCTTATAAATGAATGCAAATGGAAAAATAATCCATGTAAATCAACATAGTGATAGGAAACTAAAAGCAGTCAAAACAATAATTGTTCCCAGAGTGATTTTGCTCTGGTACAAGACCAAACAATTGACAATAGCTTACACTGCTAGAACAGCATCAGACTGAGTAAAGCCAAGCTTTTCAGTACAGCTTGCCTTCACCAGAGACATTAAAGCTTAGCTGACTCCCTAATGATTGACACCACTAAATTTGTTTCAAGTAGTGTCTATATCTGGCAGTAGGTGTCCCATTGTCCCTTACCAAAAACTGCAATTATTTAACTAGCCAGAACACCTGAGAAACACAAGAGCTAGTCAAAAGCGAATGTGTCACCAGATGGCTGAAATATGTGTCTTATTTGGGAATAGAAAGTGACACTTGACTTGCTCAAGAAGACAGAAGCAGGTTGAGTAAATCTTAAAGTGTTATCAACAGAGCTTGATAACAGCCAGTTTGGACTGGTTCAGGTGAACCGGTTCAACATAATTTGACTCAGTTGGCAACATAGGTTCTCATAAAGTAAGCCCAGTATTATTTCTTACAATTCTAGTTCTGTCTGACAATAAGTTACATAGCAATCAAACTTGTTTAAAATCAGATTAAATGAGGATATACAATGATGCATTAAACATTCAAATATTGTAGTAAGATATGAACATTTGGCTTTGTAGAATAACTACGGAACAGTGATAATAAATAGAACTTTCTTATTATTTGAATGTGGCAGCCATAATATGATATTATCTGGCAATAATGAGATTCCTTAAACATCATAATTACTACTTATGTAACAACGAAAAGGGTGCCTTTATCTATAGAAATGCAAATGGAAATAAAAGGAACTGAGAAACTGGTTTGCAAACGTTTTCACATTTTGTGCTGAAAAATTAGAGAAACTAAGAGCACTTGGGAACCCAGTTTTATCATGAGAAGGCAACTGTATGCGAAAGTAAATACTTTATCATAGCAAACAACACTTACATATGAGCAAACATTGTATGCAACTAGACTTACCTCAGATCCAGAAAAATCCCAGGGCATGACAGATTTTGTGGCTTATGGCAATCTTGGTCTTGATATTTTTTAGGATGGGGAGAAGTAGGAAATCTATATTAAAGGACTGAACCAACCATTTCCCACAATATATATATAGCATTGCTCTGAATAACTGTATGCTGCTAGAAGGGCATTTATATTTTTTCAGCTGGAAATGTTGAGGTGAGGATGACTTATCAGATAGAGACAGACAGAGAGACAGAGAGACAGATCTTTTTTTCTAAATCCAGCCTCAACTGGATTTAGATTAGACTTTCCAAAGGGAAAGCAAGTTTTTTTTCTCTCTCTGAATTATGTCATCTTTAAATATTTCAGTTGAGAAGCCACTTCTCATACTATAAAAAACAGCAGAAGGAACCCAAAAGAGCTACTGTTTGACAAAGGAATCTGATCATCACAGATGGATGGAATTGTGGAATAATTGGGATTGTAATGGAATAATTGTTGTAAGAACTAGGCAGGAAAAAGAAGACTTCAGTCACAAGCTGAAGATACCATTGTTTTCTATGGTGCTGTATTAGAACAAAATAAATATGTAATTTTATGAGTCAGAAGATCAGCTGCAGGTTTTCAGAAACAAAGAAGAAAAAACAAAAAGATTGCCTGGAACCAAGCACTAAATTATTAATAATATTACATTAGCGGTATTAAAAAGGAATGCTGAAAGTTTTGCAGGGCTATAATTTCTGGGAGTGTATGAATTCTTCAGTTTCAGAACTAAATATCTTGCAGCAAGCTAAGTATGAAAGCATAGCTATTCATAAGATTTCTGTGGGATCATAGAAAGGAATACCTATTAGGAATACAAATGTCAGAGATCAGATGGTTGTTACATCAGACAACCATCTGTTATATCAGATTAACAAATAGGACTTAATTATTTATTGTCATGTTTATGTAGCGTATATTGGAGGTGGTGACCATTTGAGAACTATATGAAATGAATTTTTATTTTCATGTATGCTGATTAGTGTACACTTAAAGTGACAAAAAGTATTCTAAATACTAATTTCAACTTCACATTTCAGTTTCTTGTAACAAGATAGAATATAAACATGATTAGCTTTTCTAGTTCTAGTTTCATGCTACCTAATCGAAATGCTCAGAGTGATAATAGAGCCACAATCTAAGCTAGTGGTCCCCAATCTTTCTGTCTTGGCAACCCGATGGGGTGGGGAGAAAAAGAGGGGATAGTTCCCTGTGAGTGGTAGGGGAAACACATGAGTGAAAGCACCTACCACTTGCACAAGAGGAGCTTGGCTTACTCTTGCAAGCAGCTGCAGCTCACACAAGGGTAATTTTATGCACGGACTTGCCCACCACTCATGTGGCCCGGTTGCAAACAGATCTTGGCCCAGTACCAGGCCATGGCCCTTGGGTTGGAGACCCCGATTTAAGCTATCTTTGGCAATTAATTAAAATATTAATTAATTCAAATTAATTGAAATAGTGTTCTGACTATTTTTCACCAATCTCTTGATGATGTTTTGTATCAATAAATTAACATTAATTTGTCCACCTACTTTAACACTCAACTTTTTTTCATATCACAGTATGGATCTCTAGACCAACATTTTTCAAATGGAGAAATTTGGATTTCATTTATTGTATTCCCAACCAGTTCATCTAAAGCTTGCATTGCCTGGGAGAAAATTGGTATAGGCTTTTTTTTTTAATGTTGTATTTACATATCTGGCTTAGCATGCAAATATTCCTGGCCACTAGAATCTAAATTGAGAACACAATTTAATACCATTTTAATAATTGTTTAGACTGCAACCTTAGGGGGAAAAACAAAATTAATTTTGTTTTATGTCCAAATGGCATCTGGAATAACCTAAATCATTTTGAAACATTGTATTTGTAATGAAATTCTGCCCATATATTTGAGCTAGATATCAATATAAATTAACTTTCTTATCATATCTTCCCAGCAGACCAAAAATAATGGAAAGGGAGAACCAATTTTAAAAATCAGTGCAATAGATAAATTGAAAAACTCACTAATAAGAATGACTGCTGGATTAATCTTCAGATTTTTATGTATAATGATAGACTGTCTACATTGTTATCATGGCCACAGTTTAGAGGTCATCCTTGATAATGAAACTTTTATCATTACTAACGTGAAATGATTTTGCCAGATACATACATTTAGCCAACTAGGAGTTTTTGTTGAAATGTCAGCTGGCAAGCATGAATGTCTCAATTGGGGTAATGTAGTATTTCTATTTATGTCATTTCTCTTTAAAGGGTAAGTACACTGCAGATTTGCTAAATCAGATATTTGCTGAGCTACTGTTTTTTTTTAAAAAAAAAACCCTTTAATAATTATTTACATTCATATTTAATAAACATATAATCACTACTTTAGGGTAAATATTTTTAGTGAAGTGTTCAGTAAAATAAAATAATTTCAATCATATCTTGTCAGTTTAATGTATTTAAACATATATATTCCTGTAAATACATTTTGAAATAACTTATTATTGCTTATTTTCCAGTTAATTAAAAACTAACATATAATCACCTGCACATCTTTAGCGATGTTTATTTTATATGGATTCCCATGTGTATATTATTATGGCAAATTAATCCACTGCAGCATGAACAGTTCTTCACTGCTAGTTAGGAGCTATAATGTACTACACTGATCCAGTGCAGTTAGATATAGATTGGATAGAGATGATAGATAGATAGATAGATAGATAGATAGATAGATAGATAGATAGATAGATAGATGGATGGATGGATGGATGGATGGATGGATGGATGGATAGATTATAGATAGATAGATAGATAGATAGATAGATAGATAGATAGATAGATAGATAGATATAGTAGATAGATAGATAGACAGATAGATAGATTGATAGATGATAGATTATAGATAGATAGATAGATAGATAGATAGATAGATAGATTATAGGTAGGTAGGTAGGTAGGTAGGTAGATAGATAGATAGATAGATAGATAGATAGATAGATAGATAGGAAAGACAGAGAATGAAATATGAATATATAGATGATAGATAAATGCATTTAGTTTCCAATCTAAAGCTGAGAAAGGTTACACCACATTTATTCATATCACACACATGCACACATTGTTTATCTTTTCATTCATTCATTCACACATTTTGACTTTTCATTCTATTTCCAAAGATAAGTAGGAAGATTTACATCATCATAATAGAACAATCAGATAATGACCTTAATAATAATCTTAATTATCTTTTCCTTCTCTTCCTCCTTCTTATTAGTTACTGTTAACTCGTGGTAATGGCTTGGACAAGAAGTTCTCTTAGTAAGACTTCAGAAGTGGTTTGCCATGGCCTCCTTCCTAGGTTGAGAGAAGGTAACTGTCCCAAAGTTACCCAGCTGGCTTTGGGCCTTAGACAGGATTCATGTGTCCAGGTTTCTAACCTGATACCTTAACCACTATTGGCTTTCTTTTTCTTCATTTAGATGATATGCATTATTATCTTTTCTTATGCACTGTATTTTTTTAAAAAAAATTTCACATTATAGAATCAAATTCTGATAGATGTAGTATGTGAAGGACTCAGTCCAGTATAATCCTTTTTTCTTCTTTTTAGGAATATGCTCCAAATGTATTTTATCCAACTTATCTTTTAAATTGCTACTTAATATGACTGATGAACAGACTGCTATTGAACAATGATGAAAAAGGCACATCTTGCATAATATGGCCATAAAGAGATATGAAACACAGATATGATCTTTGCTTTATATATATAAAAAATAAACAATGTTTGGACTTCAAATATTAATACAGAATAGCAAATGTGCTGAAATACGAACAATAAAGGCTAACAATAGGAACAATGGAAGGGTATCATTTGTTCAAAAGGAAAAGAAGAAAGTGGAGAAGTATATATTATAGTAAGGGAGATAGCAAAATAAATCTATTATTCTGAAACTAAGTTTCAATCATTACAAAGATCTGAAAATGAAAGGACCCATAAAGGAGGTGGAAAGAGAAATAGTAAACAGGAAGAAGAAATACAGGTAGCTTAGAACTGCAAGAGAAAAGGTAAAGCTCAGAGTGCAACTGAGGTCAGTAAATGATGCGACTAAAAACCAAAAATACTTCTTTAGATATGTTGAAAGAAAAATGCAGAGAAAAGGTTTAGAAAGGATTGCCATCAGCTTACTGAAGGAGATAAAGGAAAGGCAGATAACAAAGGAAAGGCATATCTATTCAGTTCTTACTTTGATCCAGTCTTTTCCAACAAAAAAGGCATTTGTTCTGCTAGGGCAGTGGTAGGCAAACTTGGCTGTTTCACACCCTGTGGACTTCAACTCCCATAATTCCTAAGACAGCCAAGCTTGTAAGATGCAGGATTGTAAGATGCAGGATTGAGATAGACAGAAATCTCTATGACCAATTCAACTGTATCCTAGAATACTCAAGGAATTTGCTGGTTTGCCTGAGCAAATTTGACCCATTACCTCTGAGAAACCCTGGAAAATTCACCAAGTACAAAATACTGGTCACCAACTAGCAGTCAGAAGAAACAATGACAATTTTTTAATCTCACAACGCATCATCAGATTCAATCATAGTTTCAACCGGTAAACCGTGAACCATAGATCCATGATGGCGGACCTATGGCACGCGTGCCAGAGTGGTATGCAGAGCCCTCTCTATGGGCACACGCACTGTTGCCAGCTGCTCTTCTGGTTTCTGGCACGTACATGCACACTGTTGCCAGCTGGGCTTTGCAGGCGCCGGAGCACTGGAAAATGGCCTGATAATGGCCTGAAAAAATGGCCTGAAAATGGCCAAAAAACAGGCTGTTTTTCAGGCCATTTTCAGACCATTTTTGGGCCTTTTTCAGGCTGTTTTTCAGGCCGCTTTGGCCTGAAAAGAGGCCTGAAAATGCCCCCCGAATGCCCTGAAAACATTCCAAAAAAATGGCCTGAAAATGGCCAAAAAACAGGCATCTGTGCACCAGCCAGCTGGTCTTTGGGTTTCCAGTGCTCTGGTGTGCACATGCATGCACATTCCAATTTGGGCACTATAAAAAAGCTAAGAAACCAATAAAGGAAACAAACCAACCACAAAAAAACCTCAGAATACATCATCTCCAGCCACCAACCCAGGTAAGTAAGGATTAACATCAGGGGACTTCCGGCGGTGACGACATTGTGCAAGGGGTGAGAAAACGGAGCTCCGTTTCTGAAATCCCAAAATGCTCTTTATTAGAAACTCTGTGGAGTGTTTCCGAACCTGTAGAGTTCGGAAAATAAAAGAGGACATCTTGAAAACCACATCGGAGCGCTACCAGCGGAGGACGAGAGACAAGCATCTTGAAAGTTAATGGAGAGAAAGTCAGCCTAACCAGGCAGACAGGAGCGATGGCGGCCGCCTAGAGAGAGAAGCAACGAGTGAACTGGCAGTTTTGAGCGGTGAGCAGAGAGGATCCAGACGGAAGTTTTGGAGTAAGCGAAGGAAGGAACAGCACGGATGACGAGGAGTGCAGAACTATAAATCTAAATAGTGGCAAAAAAGAAGAAAGCACTATCGGAGGGTGACGCAAGAGCACAAAGAAAGTGAAATCCACGAAGTGACTAAGCAGACTGGTGATTTGTCGGGAAGTGAGCTTGCGAAGGAGACAGAGGTGGTGAGAGGAAGATCGAAAAGATCGAAAAGAGGGGATATAATTAGGAGAAAGAACTGAAAGAGATGATTTACCCAGGACTAAAATAAGAATTTGACAGTGAGTAGTTTGGGAGATTTTGGACCTAGAAATAGAGGGTGGATTTAGAAGAGAACTGACGGATGTTTTGAATGGAGAAGAAAAAAAAGACATTTAGATTGAGGAGTGCTTGATACAGCTTGATATTTACTGACTCTTGGACACTGTTAATTTGGGGTTTTTTTACATACTCTTCAAAAACTTTGGATTTTTATATACTCTTCAAGAACTGTGAGAAAAAAAAGGGAAGTAGAATATTGAAGCACTTAAAAGATTGTTATATTATATTAATCCTAACAAATCAATAATTAATAAGAGGGGAAAGGGGAAAAATACCACGGGAAACTAACTGTATAATCGTATTATTACTATTGCATAAGGAATTAATTGTATTATTATTGAGTAAGGAAGTAATTGATTTAATTTATTAATTGTTATATTTATTTAATATTATTATAGAATAGTTATAGAAATTATAGT
>JANHZT010006045.1:35934-47740 GCA_032468215.1 Stegonotus admiraltiensis | reverse complement strand
TAATATGGTTTTAATTTTTGTATTATATGTATTTATCTGGCTGTTCACCTCCCTGAGTCCCGTTGGGAGAAGGGCAGTATACAAATTTAAATAATAAATAAATAAATACCAGTCACCTACTCTTCCGGTTTCTGATGAGCATGCACGTGCAAAGACCAGCTGGTCAGCGAGCTAGAACCTTGAAGAGCAATGGGCAACAGCCCGCGTGCCCGGAGAGTTGGCTCTGCTTGCCACTTCTGGCATGCGTGCCATAGATTCACCATCACAGTCCTAGGGAATCCAGATTGAATGTCCTTGCCAAGAGATTTCAGAAGAATTAATTGGACAGGAAGATACCAGGGCAAATTTAGTATCCTAAGACTTTATTAAAAATAAACTGAGATGATGGAGTTCTCTCTCACCTTGACCCCACTATTTACATGAATCAATACTACAGCCTTCATCTTCTTCTTTACTTCCTCTTTTACCACTTTGGGTGTTGCGGAAGATACAAAGTTTTGACTCTTGCTTTTCTGACAGCTTCAAACTTGTTCATTGATGTTGTTTTCATATGTCTTTGATGTTGTCTGTCCATCTTCTTCTGGGTCTGCCTCATGGTCTCCTCTTTTTGTATATGCCTTGTATGGTATGAAATCCCACAACTTCTCTCCAGGTGAGCAAACCACTTTATTTGCTGTTTTTTTATATAATTTAAGATTGGTTCTGTGCCAATTCTTTCTCTGAGGGTCTCATTTCTGATTTTATCTCTTGTCTTCTATGGCCTGAATTTCCAAATATTGGGGTTTCTTATTCATCATTCCAGTTTCTAAGAAAAGAAAGGATTATGTTCCTGCTGGTTAACAATAGAGCAGTCTGTTCAGTATTTTTCAATGAAATCTACAAAATATATTTATACTAGAACCTAATAGAATGGTTAATTATGGGAAATACTGTCAACCAAAAACAGACTTTTGAGCACATAGATCTACAACAGATCAGGAGGCTCTGCTGAGATACTTGATAGAGAACTATACAAAATGAGCCAAAGCCTGCACTTTTTGCTGTTTTGTTTTCATTGATTTTAAGCAAGTGCTTGTCTACATTCCTTGAGATAACCAATGGGAAAACCTGTCCCTTGCTTCCTTATCTCTGAGAGATATGAGTGTAGAGCTTTTATGCTAGATGCAACCCAACAAGCCGGCTTTCTAAACCAATCCCGGCTAGGAGGGGTATGAAACAAAACTACATTCTTACCCCAGTGCTATTCAGTTTGTACATTGACCTGTACGATTTGCAGACTATTTAACTTAAAAAGAATGCCATCCTCCAAATGCACTATTGCTTTGCACGGATGACACAGTGATCCCATAACAAACAACTGATAAGGTTAAAAACGTTCATTTTGAAGACTATCTCGCTTTTACAGCTGGATACAAGTAAAACCAAGGACAAGGTTTTTGTGAAGACATTTTTTAAAAATCCTAATGATCAATGGACAGAGATATGAGCCAATTGCATGCTTATCCCCAAGGCATGATTTTGCAGTCTCTGTCAAACATAAAGCTCACTTTTCATACTCTGTTCAGAATGCAAAATGGAGTTCCACAGTTCCTTCCTCCTCCTCTTACAGCTATTTTAGAATGCATTATGTAGTTCTTCTCATAAATCCATTTGTATTACTCTTTATAAAAAATATCCATAAGGACCCATGAACTCCTATAGCTGCTATATCTCCTCCAAGCTCAATTATTTTTATATCATTTACCAGGAACAGAGAGGTGAGAATTATAAAGAATAAAATGTCAAGAACAGAGGTGATAGAAGGAAGAATGATTTATAAGCCAAGAAAGGGATGGATAAATACAGCAGATTGGGTTGGAATAAAGTAAGCTTTCTTAGATTTTCTTTTATTCTCCCTTATCTCCTGTCTCAAATTTCTTTTGTACATTATTTCTTTTTTTTCCCTTTTTTCTGCATGTTGTTTATCCCCCAAACTTGAATGATACCTCTCAGTGGCATAATATACATGGTATGAAGCAAGGAAAACAAGACTGAACCGGTGGTGAAAGTGAGCTGGTTTTATCCTGCTTGGGCAAACCGGTAGCGCCAGCGGCAGGAGGCTCCACCCACCCATCTGGATGTCATCACGTCCCATTTTTGACCCTCTGCACATGCTCACATTTGCTAACCGGTAGGGAAGGTAACTAAATTTCACACCTGGACTGAACTGTGTGGCACTCCATGGATCAGGGGCCATACACTTTCTTCTTCCATCAACACAGATTGGCGCCACCACACCAAGGAAAGAGTGGAACCAAAAACTGTCCCCAATCCTTGCAGGTGGCCCAAAAGGATAGCATGGTTGATGATGTTAAAAACTAAGGAGGGGCATCCTTTCCTCATCCAGGTCATGACACAGATCATTGAATGCCATTTCCATCCTAAAAATGGGCTTGAAGTCTGATAGCAAGAATGACCAACTTTGGAGAGGCTGAACTTCCCTATGATTTATTCGTCTGTTTATGCAGTCTAAAAGAAGAGGAACTTGATTCCTTTGGATGAAAATTTAATTTTAATAACATCAGAGTCATTAAATAACTTTAGCACGTTTATTTCCTACGTATTCAATAGTTCGTCCTTGTGTCGCATTAAAAATGACTGTTTGGAGAGTGTTTCGGGAGCACCTCTAGGGACTACATCGTGGTTTTAGGAGAAAGGTGGAGTCCTTGAACCTCATATTGCAACATCTAATATCCAGACTTTTTTCTGTCTTTCTTATCAACAATTATTAAGTCTGAGGCATTGTACGGCAGATGCTTGTTTGAATTCCAAAGTCTTAGAGTACTTTAGCTTCTGAATTTTCTATTACTTTGTCTATTTTGTGGTCCCACCAGTTTTTGCTTGCAGGCAAATGGTATTTCTTGCAGATATTCCAATGCACCATTGTTGCTACTGTGTCATGCCATTGTTTGTAGTCAGTCTCTGTCATCTTCTTGCAGCAGCTGACTAGGTGGTTCACTGTTTCTTCAGCTTCTTTGCACAGATGGTATTTGCTGTCAGTGGCTGTCTTCTCAATTACTAATATCATTATTAAAATCTAAGGGCAACAATGGCAATTCTATAAGCATAACCATTCTGGGGAATCTCTTCAGGAACTCCCTACTTTTCTAATATTCCTTTTGAAGTGCCCGGCATGCCTTCATACCATTTGTGTATCTCCAGTTGCTGAAAGATTTGTGAGAACTGTACCTCTATATAAAAAAAATAACATTTAAACTGTTTTAATTATCACTTTCAGGACAAGAAAAGCCAGAGCAAATCAGAGAACAAGTTGAACCTGCTTTTTCTTTTTTGAAGCTCTGTTGTACACCTATATATATATATATATATATATTTAAACAATGGCCCAAATTTTGAAGAATCTTGTATATGTTATTATTTTGTCCTGTGAAGAGTTTCTTTAAAAAACAGCTTCATTTGCTTTGTTTTTATTATGTTAACTATGTGTATCAATAGATGTTATAGGGAATTGAGTACAGATGCTTCCCTTTTATTTATTTCATGTTACAGGATTCATACTTGTTTCATTCTATGTCTGAAGCTATTTTTAACATTTCAGGGGTGTGTGTAGGGGTTGCAATGGATGGCATAATGTTTCAGAGTGAGCATGACCACGCAAAAGTTTTGGCAAGCAACGAGTTTCTATTTTTAGACAATTTGGCAGAAGTTCTTTACTTTTAAACCACAAATAGTCCTCACTTATGACCACAATTGGAACTGGCAACTCCATCGCTAAGTGGAGTGGTCATAAAGTGAAGCATCACGTGAACGTGCAAACTTGTGGTGTCAGTTTTAGCTGCAGTCATGAAGCAAATCACCCATGGTCATTAAGCAGGTGACCATGAGTTGCGACTTCTTGCCAGCTTTCCCATTGCCAGCTTTGCTTGTTGGAACCCAGTATTTGTGAAGGTCACAATTGGCTATCACATCACTGTGGGATACTTCAGGTCTTGTAAATATGCACCCAGTTACCAAAAGCCCAAATCACAATCCTCTGACTATGGGGAATAATGTGATGGCTGCAATTTTGAGGACTAGTTGTAAATTCAGCACTATTGTAGTTTAGTTAGTTTAGTTTATTGAACTTTTATACCGCCCTTCTCCTGAAGGACTCAGGGCGGTGTACAGCCAAAATAAAACCCCATGAATACAAAAGTTAAAAATCAATTAAAAGAATTAAATAGATTTGGCCACAACTAAAATCAATGCTCCATAAAATGACATTCAGGCTAGCCCTGCTTGATGAAATAGTAGTGTTTTGCGGGCGCGGTGAAAGGTGCGAAGGTCGGAAATCCTCCGAATCTCCAGGGGGAGCTTGCCCCATAGAGAAGGCCCTCCCCCTGGGGGTCGTCAGCTGACAGTGCTTAGCCGATGGCACCCTGAGGAATCCCTCTATGTGGGAGCGTACTGGATGATGGGAGGCTATCGGTGGCAGAAGGACGTCTCATAAGTTAATGTGAAATACTTGCCATAGTCAGCAGATTCTGGGGAGGTGGGGGAAACCATTTTCTCAGCTCCAACTTTCATGCAAAATGCATGTTGCATATTTGATGTAACAGTGGTCTCCCCCTTTTTTTAGGTTTAATTTTTAATTAAGCTTAATTAAAGGCTTAAATACATTAACTAAATCCTTTTGAGAAGAGAGGGAAAATGTATATTTGCGAATTAGCAGTTTGCCATCAAATGCAATGGTCCAATCTCTGTAAATTATAGAAGGTGCAATAAGGAAACTCAAGGGTCACATGTCTTCTGGAAGACATGTGTTGTCTACCCTGTTCATAAATCAAGTAACTGAGATTCAATAGGCAAAAACGTGAAAGACCTTCATTTGCAGCAGGTCCTTGAATCACTTCCTACTTACATTTCTGCCCCTTAACCCATCAAGCAATAACTCCTCAGCCTACCTGTGCTTACTACATACAAACTGTAGATATTGCTTCTAACTAAAATCTCCCATTCAGTAACTTACTGTATCATTTTGTGTTTGTACATGGGATGGGGACAAAATTAGCTTTCATCTGCATCATAGCCAGAAATGAGATTATCAACTTTTTCCATGTTTAAAACATACACAGTTCCATCAATCTTTAGTTTTTAGGAATCATTCTTAAAATAAGATGATTCGATCTGGCCACAGAACTGGAAATGAAATTTGACTACAGTAATGCAGAATCCAGAGTATTCAGTAACCATGTAGGTCTTGGAGTGAGGGCTGAAGCTGGCATGGTAGGACAGTCTTCCAAACAAGGTGCAGATGCCCTCCACAACCCAGGTTAAGAAACAGACAGCCAAAAATCCATTTTCACATAGTAAATAAACATAAGACATTATGAAGGACTTGGTTGCTTCTTCATTATTAGGTTTTCTAGTGTCTGCAATTAAAACAACAGATCTGTCCCAGCAGCCTTGACTTTGATTCCTCTACTGGTATCGCTTGAATGCTGGTTGAATTTTGAAACAGATCTACTTCCATGCCCTGAATGAAGCTCTTTTATGGACAATACTCCTTATATTGAAAAAATAAAGAACTAATACATCTAAACCACTACCGTGAGTCAGAACTGTAATTCACCTAGTCCAATAATATTGATCCTGAATGGCAATGACTACCCAGAGATTTAGATAGGTATACTGGAGATACCAAGATCTGAACCTGTAATCTTCTGCATGTAAAGTATTTATTTGTTTGTTTGTTTGTTTGTTTGTTTATTTATCTATCTATTTATTTATTTATTTATTAAATTTTTATACTGTCCTTCTCCCGAAGGACTCAGGGTGGTGAACAGTCAAAGTTAAAATACATACAATATGAAAGTTAAAAAGATTTAAAACAGTATTAAACAAATTGGCTCCCTCAAGATCAAAACCCCTCACCCCTAAAATCTTCCCCATTAAAAATTTCTTTCAAGCCAGCCCGGCCTGCTGAATAAGAACGTCTTCAGGGCCCAATGGAAAGCACGGAGATCCGGGATCAACCATATCTCTGGGAGTAGCTCGTTCCAAAGAACGGGTGCCCCCACAGAGAAGGGTCTCCCCCTGGGGGCCGCCAGTCAACACTGTCTGACTGACAGCACCCTGAGAAGTACATGCTTGAGGTGCAAGAATACATATTTACAAAGTAGTGCTGGTTGAATTCTCTGTCTTCACTCATTAATTCACTAAGAATTAACATAAGATGGATGATTAACATATGGTCTTATCAGCCAACTCAACTCCACATTTGTTTTATTGTAGGGTCATAGTAAAGATCAGGTAAGGCACCCTGAGTAATTAGGGAACATATTGTACAGAAGTTAAGTATTATGGTTAAAACAACTTCAACATAATGTTTGCTCCACTGAAGCACTATGATGGCTTCTAGATTAAAAGAGGCCCTGATGGAATAAACATGCGGAATAAGTATTCCATCTTTAAAATTATGCAGATAGTGCTCCAAACCAGCTTTCTTCAATCTGTTGTATTTCAGATTGACGCATACTAGCTACACATTCAGGGAGTTGCAGTCCCAGCACATCTGGAAGAGGCAACTTGGGGAAGGAAGAAGCAACATAATAGTGTAAATATGCTAGTAATCAATCAGAAATATTTTCACCCACCTCTTATCAAATGCACATATATCCCTCAGGTACTTGCGGTAGGTCTTGAGTAAAGTCCACTTGGAGCAAAGAGACACTTTTGTAGGAGGAGACTTTGAAAACTTGAATTGAACAGTCCCCCTCGGGCAGAAGCAGATGTAACAGTTAGGCAAGTAAGTCGCAATGTATACCAGCCACTCAACACTCAGGATAGCATAGTCATGAACATGTAAAAGGCCACCTGTCGGCAAGGAAGAAGCAAGTGGACAAAAGAAAACAAGACGATGGATTGAATTGCTTTGTCAAGACAAAGAAGCTATCTATACCCAGTGCAATATAGCGATCTGACCAGTGTGGGTGAGGAAGCCTATTAAGTGACTAGATGAATTGTCTCAAACAGTAGAAAGCTAGGAAGAGGAATACTGCTTAAAGATAAATTGGCCCTGTACAAGTCTAGATTAAAATGGGGAACATAAGCCCTAGCCAATAACACTGTGCAAAGGCTACAATGCTTAGATTGCACCATTGTCCAAAAGATTTCGTCTTTAGCAAACAAAGGTTGTATTTATTTAAAATTAGCAATATTTGCATATCTAACTGTAGGCAGTGAACAAATGACGGTGCGGGAACAGCTTTCATGGTGTTGAGCTGTGGTGGCGCAGTGGTTAGAGTGCAGTACTGCAGGCTACTTCTGCTGACTGACAGCTGCCTGAAATTTGGCAGATCAAATATCACCCGGCTCAAGGTTGACTCAGCCTTCCATCCTTCCAAAGTGGGTAAAATGAGGACCCAGATTGTTGGGGGCAATGTTTAAACCGCTTAGAGAGGACTGTAAAAGCACTGTGAAGTGGTATATAAGTCTAAGTGCTATTGCTATTGTCTTTAAGACTTTATTTTCCTGCTTAGTTTCTTTATATGTTGTGATCTCACTACAAGTTTACTGAAGACAGATTTCATGAAAGGCTTGGATAAAATGTATATGAAAGCAATCATGTTCCAAACGTGAGACAAGAATGCAAGAAAACCACTTTTTTTAAAACTACCATGAACTATCACACGTTCTGGTAACTCAAACCTGGATATTTTTTCAGGGTAAAAATTTTCAATGGAATTGAATGCTTTGGGAATTGGCAAAATGCTTTGGGAATTGGATAGCATCTATTGAGATGCTGTCATAGTAGATCACTACATTGGGCTAGAAGTTGGACTATTTGATCTGCAAAGTTATCTCAGAATCTTACGTTTAGTGATGCCACAACTAACAAAAAGTAAAGCCAAGTAAACATTTAAACAAGATAGTGGTCAGTGGTCATAATGCAAATACTTACTATGCAAAATCTCTGCATAGTATCAGATTTATCAGTACGATCATGCATATGAGGAAAAGCTGGGCAGAAAATTATTGTTGAGACTATTGTTCCCAAAGTATCTTGGTAAATGGATGGCTGCATGCCCATTCCATTAAATAAACATTATTTCAAAATAGCATTTCTGGACTCCACCTTAGCAACTTTAAGATATATGGACTTTGACTCCCAGAATTCTCAAGCTAGTTTGTCAAGAACAAAGGTATGAATTAGAACTTGTTCGGTGAATCACCCAGAGTATAGCAGGGGTAGGCATCTATGGCAAGTTTGCAACCTGTGGATTTCAACTCTCAAAATTCCTAGCAAGGCTGTCTAAGGAATCCTGGGAGTTGACGCCCACAAGTCATAAAGTTGCCATAGTTGCCTCTCCCCTGATATATAGTAATAGTTCTTAAACAAATCCTATGTCTATATGAAATAACTAGTAATGGGGAAATTGTCTGGTTTAACAGAGAATGTTCCAGCTTAGATGCTAAAATGACTCAGGATCTTTCTTTAATTGGTTTATCATTTGGGATTAATATTTCTTCCAAATGTTTGTGGACCTTAGGCATACGTTATCTGATAACCAACTTTATAAAATCCTGCTGTATAGAAAGGCCAAGCCATGGAGTGAAAAGACTTCCTTATTCATTGTGTTCCATTCTTATGGACTGTTCCCTGGGATTTTAAGACAGCAAAGACCCTTACCTGTATTACAGGGAGATGTAAGAGAAATGCTGAAGTCCCAGAGAGTGGGTATCAGTGGAAGAGAGAAAAGAGAGCTAGAGAGCTAGGGCAGTCAGTTGTGTGCATGGAGAAGGTGACCCAAAGACCAGCATTGGAAGCCATTATAGGTAGTTCTTGACTTACGAATAGAATTAAACCCAAAATTTTCATTGCTAAGTGAGGCAGTTGTGAAGGGAGTTTTGCCCCCATTTTGTGACCCTTTTTTGCCACAGTTGTTAAGCAAATCACTGCAGTTCAGTGGTGGGTTGCCCCCGGTTCGGACCAGTTCTATAGAACCGGTAGTAAAACTGGCGGGAGGCTCCACCCACCAACCCCGACGTCATCAGAACACTTCTGCGCATGCACAGAAGAGCGTGCACATGGCCCCTCTGCGAACTGGTAGTAAAGGTAAGTAGAACCCACCCCTGCTACAGTTGTTAAGTGAACCTGGTCCCCCCCCCCCGACTTTGCTTGTTGGAAGCAAGCGCCTCATAAGCCTTCTAAAGATGCAGATCAGCTATAGTCAGCCATCAAAAAGTAACAGTATTTAATTCCTATGAACTGATAAAGACTGAAAGCAAAAGAAGCAGTAAAAGGTGTCAATTACAAGCTCAGGAAAAGATGTGGGAATATTGTTTATATTGCTAATCCATGTATGCCACGCAGTGTCAAATTTGATCGCATCACATGACATATCACGATGTTTTTTGCCTTTGCGGAGCTGGGGTGGGTGTGGTCTGCGCGTGACGCATCCGGCCCGCAGGCCACCAGTTTGACAGGCCTGATGTATGCCATTCACCAAATAAATAAATAGTCTTCACTGCTGTAAATGGTGGGCAGTTAAAGAAACACAGGGGGAGAAAGGAAATCTGTAACTGTCAAATATTGTCACTTATCACTATGCCATTATCACTTATGAATATAATTAGGCACAGAGAAGTAGATTAGTTCTCTATTTTTTGTTTTGCATAATAAACTAACATGTAAATATCGAAAGAAAGCATTCAGCATTTGAGTCCATGGTTTGAACCTTAACTGGAACATTCAAACAAGCTGGGAAAATAATTTTACCTACAATTGTAAAACAAAAACAAAAACTCTGCGACTAATTTTGATAAGACTTTTTTTTTTAAAGCAAAAGCTTTGTAGTTGGAAAGAAGCGGACTTTCTATAATAGTCGCCATTCCTTTACTTTGTAGTTTATTTTAGTCCACGGTCAACAATCTAACCAACCAAATTATCTACTTAGCATGAAATTCATGGAGATGCTGATGAAATCAGGGATCATTTACCTTTGGGCATTTTTTTCAAGATGCCAAACACAGCACTTTTTTCAATGATATCTTTAGCCTTGAAGAAATGCATAGCCGGTGGAAATACCCCAGTTTCCATAGCTTTATTTATTTCTGTTTCTTTCAGTTGCATGAGCTTGTGGTTGAAATTTTCTTCCTGTTGACTTAGGATAAGGTTGCCACCTGTACGCCGGAAGTCCTCCTTCTGAAGTAGCTTCTCCCGTTTAGTGATTGAGAGGGTTACACATAAGGAAACACAACTGAAAAAGAGGATCAGCCAACCTCCGAAACTCTGAACAAGTACTTTCATTGCTACGCCTAGAAAACATAGACACAAATGCAAATAATTTAAAAAAAAAATCTAAATTTTCTAAGTATACTGTGTTTCCCCAAAAATAAGACCCTGTCTTATATTTTTTTGAACCCCGCTTGGCCTTATTTTTGGGGAGATCTTATTATTTTGGGGCCTGTGGAGCAAGATGGGGCTTACCTGAATTCCAGCTCTGTCTCCCTAACCCTAACCAGAGAAAATGGCAGGGACTAGCTGTGCATGCGGTTAAATATTTTCAGGGAGGACTTATTTTCAGGGGAGGTCTTATTCTGGGGGGAGGTCTTATTTTCAGGAAATGCTGTAGGAAACAACTGGAAAAGTCTGAGAGAGACCTGTTTTCAAAAACATGTTCTCTGCTTGAAACTAAAGGACTTAGGTTTTAGAGATTCAAATCTTAATTTAAGGGTTTAAGAATTTCTCCAAGAGATTTTCCAGCCCACAATAATGCCCCTTTCTAACAAAGGGTCGTTAAAAACTCACTTGGGAGACACCCCCACAATTTACTTATGGGTGATTTTTTTCCTTCCTTGGGCATAGCAAAAGCTCTTTCACAAGCCAAAAGCCAGAGCTTCTCAGGAATATAAAGGTAGTCTGGCTGTGTGTGAAAACTAGTCCTCCAACATAGAATGAAGTAGTAGATATACTAGCAGTTGCGATGCCTTTATTGTTTCAGTCAGACCATAGAATTCCTTGTCACTCTTTAAATAAATGAGGAAGCCATGAAAATGGTAATGAATTACCAAAAAACTACAATTGTCATGCTCACTTAAGCAAAAATTAGTATTATTCACTAAGATTTATTTAGAAGTATACATGTCGACTGAAAGGTGAACAGTTCAGCATTTCGAATCCCTAGTGCCACGTAACAGGGTGAGCTCCTGTTACTTGTCCCAGCTTCTGCCAACCTAGCAGTTCGAAAGCACATAAAAAATCCAAGTAGAAAAATAGGAACCAGCTTTGGTGGGAAGGTAACAGCGTTCCATGCGCCTTTGGCATTTAGTCATTCTGGCCACATAACCACGGAGACGTGTTTGGACAGCACTGGCTCTTTGGCTTTGAAACGGCGATGAGCACCACCCCCTAGAGTCGGGAACGACTAGCACATATATGTGTGAGGGGAACCTTTATCTTTACCTTATACAGGCACAGAATTGGATCACCTATGCTTTTATAGATCACTGCCTCTCTGCCTCTCAACTACGTTAGCATTAGTGCTTTAGGGCATTGGACTCAATTCAGCACAAGGAGCCTTGATGCAATGGACATCTAACAGTTCAGTTTTATAAAGGATATGGAAGTAAAAATAACATTTTTTTTCCCAAATCATTTTTTATTTAAAAAAAAGAAAACGAAAAAGAAAACATACAAACATCATTCATTCAATCAAGTAAAGACAGTACATCTGTCGATTTGCATTCCTAGTGCCCTCTCCTCTCTTCACAATATCACTACATATCCAAAATTTATTCTTATATAAAATATATCAGTTGTATC
>JANHZT010006044.1:5636-18331 GCA_032468215.1 Stegonotus admiraltiensis | reverse complement strand
CTGAAGAAGCTTCTTGGATGAGAAGCGAAATGTCTTCAAAGAAAAACCAGAAAGTCCAGTTGCCTCTTGAAAAAAAAGCACCTGTGGGATAAGGTAAGCTAAATAATAAAATAAAATATGAACTAAAATATGAACTAAAATAAAATATCTGCTCCTTGTAGAGGAATGACTCCTTCGTTTCCTTCTTTCAGTCCAGCGCAGACCGGACCCTGGAGGAGCTGCCAGCACAACCGGATGGACAGCCCGATCTCCAGGAATCCTTCACTGAGGAGAAGCAGCGTGATCTGTCCATCCTGCTTCTGGAACTACAGGAGGCCCAGGAAGAGATCGCTTTCCTCAAGGGGCAGCTTCCCCTCTCCAGCAGCTTGGAGGCCGAAGCAGAAGGTCCCCAGGGGAGCGATGGCGAGAGAGACGGAGAAGGGGCCGTGCCCATCCAGAGTGACTCAAGCAGCAGCTCCCTGGTCACTGTAGACATCCAGGACTCTCCTGTTCTGGGGCTGCTCTTGGGACCCGAGGAGAATGAAACAGCTCAGGGACCATCTCCAGACTCCGGGCTGCAGTCGCAGAAGATAGCCAGGTTGGAGCTGGAAGTCTCTGAACTGCAAAGAAGGCAGCAGGAAGCCGTGGAAACCCACCAGAGAATCTTGGAGGAGAAAAGCACAGAAATTGGCCAGCTTCAAGAACAAGTGGAGGCCTCAGCCAGGGCTGCGGAGACCCTGGACACAGAGCAGGACCAGCTCTTGTCCCACCTGAAGGAACTCTGCTTCCTCGCGGAGGTGAAAGCTCAGCCGGAAGGCAGCCCTGCTTATCCAGAGCTGCAGCCGCAGCTTCCCAACTACGAAAGTGGAATCTCTCACCTGGGTTTGTTGAAGGAGCAGATTCAGAGCCTGAGGAACGAGGCCCAATCCAAAGACGTGAAAATCGTTGCTCTGCAGAACGACCTGGATGAAGCCCAGCGTCAAATCTTGGAGCAAGAGACGGCGGGGAGGAACTTCCTCAGCCAGCTCCAGAAGGAGCAGCAGAATGCCCGAGCCCTGGTTGAACAGGCGCAGGAGGCTTCCACGAAGGCCGAGGAGCAATCCCAGGCCTTGGCCTTGAAGGAGCTGGAAGCCACCAAGCTGGCGACTCTCCTCTCGGAAAACTCCCTGGAGGTGGAGAGGCTCCAGCAGGAAGTGTTGGAGCGGGAACGGAGGATGACCGAAGTCAGCATGGGCATGTCTGACCGGATGGTGCAACTCAACGAGGAGAAGTTCATGCTGGGTAAAGAGCTGAAGAGCGTGATGGAGCAGCTGAGCGTCTTGCAGCAAGGGAAGGAGACCAGAGAGCAGGCAGTGGAGACGGAGGAGAGCCAGCCGCTGACGGAGGAGTTGCCCACTGGTGAAGCAGTGGAAGTTCTAAAGAAGGAGAACGAACTCATGAGGAAGAAGCTGCAGGCTGCTCTTCTCAGCAGGAAGGAGCTCCTTGGCAGGGTTCGCCAGCTGGAGCAGGAAGGAAAAGGAGGGGAAGAGCTTCCAGCTGAGAGCCAGGAAGGGCTGGCGCAGGAGAACGAAGGAGGTGGACATCCCTCTGAGAGCCATAGCGGCCAAGGGCATCCCGTAAGGCGGGGCAGGACTGCTTCCCTGAACCAGCTGCCCTCTGCAAAGGAAGCCACGTCGCAGGTCACCCCTGAGGAAGAAGATTGCACGTGGCCACGGACCGTGATTGCAGAGTTGCAGCAAAGCCTGCAGCAGAAGGACCTTCAGATCAACGCCCTGCAGGCTGAGCTGAAAGACTGCAAGTTGTCCCCCGAGAAACGGAGTCCGGCGGATCAGAATTTGGAGGGGTCCAGCTCAGCAGATCCCGGGGCAGGTAGGTCAAGCAGCAATGTTGACCTTGGCCTGGAAGGAGGAAATAAGACCTTCCAAGAAGAATTCTCGGCACTGATCCAGGAGAGAGAAGAGCTCCAAAAGAAGCTGCAGGAAGCTTTGGTCTCGCGGAAGGAGACCATCAAGAAAGCCAAGGAAAAGGATCGTCATTATCGCAAGCTGCTAAAGCAGCAGAAGGATGACTACAAGTTGCTACAAGAACAGTTTGAGCAGGAAAGCAGGGAGAAGGAGAATCTGCAGGACCAGCTCCAGACACTCTCCAAGGCCCTGGAGAGCTTCCCTCTTCAGAAACCTGCTGGAGATGTATCTCCTGAAGGTCCAGAATCAGGGCTTGTGCAGGAGTTTGGCCAGGAGGTCACTGAAGAACGTGCTTCCTTGGCAACTGAAGACTCAGTTATGGGCCAGCTGAAGGCTGACTTTGAGAAGCTTCAGGCAGAGAAGAAAGAACTGGAAGCCCACCTCACGCATCTGGAAAGCGAACTGGACGCCAAGTCTGAGAAGGCTCTGCTCCTCCAGGAAAAGGTCGAGCAACGTCTCGCCGAAGTGGAGATGGCCAAAGCTGCCTGCAGTCAGGCAGAAGCCAGCATGGAAAGCCTGAAGCTGGAGTTGCAGGAGAGCCAAGAAGAAATCGCCAGGCAGGAGAAGCTGAGATGCCACCAAGAGGAGAAGGAACTCAACAGCAGAGAAGAAATCCAAGGCCTTCACTCCCAGTTAGCAGATAAAAACGTGTCCCTGGGTGGCCTCCAAGCTGAGTTGCAAGAGAGGGAGAACAGGATCCAAGCTTTGCAGGGACAGTTGGACCAAGCCCAGCAGCTGCAGGCTGAGCTGCAGGTGAAATCGGCGGAGACCCAGTCCAAAGCCCAGCTCCAGAGGAAGCTGCAGGCAGCCCTCATCTCCAGGAAGGAAGCCCTGAAAGAGAGCAAGGGGCTGAAGGATGAGTTGTCCGGCACCAAGGCCGCTCTGGAAAGCACCTCTCTCCATCTTCAAGAGGTAGAGCTTCGGGTGTCTGAGCTGGACAAGGAGAAGGTGGTCCTGTTGGAGAAACTGGCGACCCTCAAGGAGGAAAGGGACAAACTCATTTCCGCTGTGGACAACGCCTTGGTGGAAAACCAGAACGTGACCGGTTCCTGCGAGAGTCTGAAGTTGGCGCTAGAAGGGGTGACTCAGGAGAAGACAAGACTGGAGGAGGAAATGGACTCGCTGAAGGAAAGGCAGGCCCAGGAGCTCTCCGAGTGGCGGAGGAAACATGAGGAGCTGCAGAAGGAGTACGAGACGCTCCTGCAGTCGTATGAGAACGTCAGCGATGAGGCCGAGCGGATCCAGCGGGTGATGGAGAGCGTCCGGCAGGAGAAGCAGGACCTCTTCCTCAGACTAAAAGAGGTGGAAGCTGAGAAGAAGGATGGGGAAGCTCGCCTGCAGGGAGCCGAACAGGAGATGGAAGGCATGAGGGAGAAGATGAGGAAGTTTGCCAAGTCCAAGCAGCAGAAGATCTTGGAGTTGGAGGAAGAGAACGAGCAGCTGAGGTTGGAAATCCATCCCGGGGATGGTAGACAGGGTGGGACCAATTCTCTTCGAGAAGAGCTGGAGACGTCCAAGAAGAATTGCCAGGCTCTTTCCGACGAGATGAAAGCGCTGGTTGCTGAAAAGGACCTCTTGAAGCAGGAAATCCAAGACTTGAGGCAGACCTTGCAAAACAAGGAAGATCAGAGCGGCACCCAAGAGGAGATGGTGGCCAGAAGCAAGGTAGTCGGTTCCACCATGATGTCATCTTCAGAGGAGGTGGCTGAGGAAGGAGATCCAGACACGGGTTCTGAAGTTCCCACCACCGTCACTCCGAGCCTTGAGGACAAGAAGGAAGAGCTTAGCACAGCTGGCCCCTCGTGTGATGAAAGAGTTGGGGATAGTCAACAAGTAGCAGAGCTCCAGGAACAAATGGCGACACTAGAAGATAAGAGGAAGATGGCGGTAGAGGAAATGAATAAGGCCCATGGGGATTTGGAGGTCCTGAAGGGCTTACTGGCTGTGAAAGGCCAGGAATTGGAAGCTCTCCAAGAAAAGGTCATCAAGACGGAGGAAGCTTGTGGGCAGACCAAGGAGCAGCTGGCTGAGGCATTGACGTTGAAAGAAACTTTGGAAACCGAGAAGGATGACCTTGAAGAGAGGCTGATGAACCAGCTGGCCGAGTTGAATGGGAGCATTGGGAACTACCAGCAGGACATGGCCAACCTGGAGAGCAAGAACCAGCAGCTCTTCAGTGAGATGGAAGGTCTTCAGGGGGCCCTGAGCCGCCTGGAAGACGAGAAGCGGCATCTGTTGAGGGAGAAGCTTGAGGTGGAAGCCGAGCAGAAAGCGAACAGGGAGAAAGCCAAGAGCGCCTGGGAGGAAGGCAGCGGCCGGGCGCAGACTGGAGAACTTCGGGAACTCTTGAGAGAGAAACAGCAAGAAGTGAGGCAGCTGCAGAGAGATTGCGTTAAGAGCCAGGAGAAGATCAGTGGCTTGGAGAGGACCATCAAAGCCCTGGAGTTCGTGCAGAGCGAGCCCAAGGAAGAGCTGGAGACCACCAAGAAGGGCATGGTGCAGGCAGAGGAGAAGACCAAGATGGTGCAGGCTGAGTTGGCTTCCTGCAGGGCCTTGCTGGACGACACGCAGAGCGAAGCTGCCCGAGCCGTGGCGGAGAGCCTGAAGGTGAAAGAGCAGCTTCAGGCCGCTCAGGCTCAGGCCAGAAGTCAGCTGAGTCAAAGAGAGGAGGAGCTGCAGAGACGTGTGCAACAAGAGAAGGCCAAGCGCCTGAAGGAGATCAGGAACATGGATGACAGGTTGGGGGCCTTGCGGAAGAAGCAGGTGTTCGCGGAGGAGTCGGCGCGAGACCTCCAGGTGTCCCTGCGCCAAAAGGACCAAGAGGCCAAACAGCTTCAGGGCAGCCTCAACCACACCTTGGCTCAGCTGGCAGCCTTCAGCAGAAGCATGTGCTCCCTGCAGGACGACAGAGACCGGGTGATAGACGAGTCCAGACAGTGGGAGAAGAAGTTCAGTGAGGCCATTGAGAAGAAGGAGCAGGAACTCTCTGCCCGAGGAGAGGCCCTCGCTGCCTCGCAAGACCAGGCCAAGAAGATGGCTCTCCAGGTGGAAGACCTCCAAGGCCTCGTGGCCAGGTAAGACAGCGGTTGACCCCTCCCGAGATTCTTCTGGGGCTCCTGCACTTTTTCATAACTAGCAGAAGGAGAACTAGAGTTCGTGAGCCAAGGGGAAGGACGCAGATCTCCTTACCCCCATTTCTTCTCTGCTCATTTTAGTGTGGGAAATGAGAGCCACGGAGGTTGGATTTGAGTCTGTCCTCTTGCAAAGCTCCTAGAGTCAGTGGAAGCAGATTTTGAGCTCACCATCATGTTCTCTCTCCCACTGATGCTGTCTTTGATGCTGAAGCCACCGGGTGGCTCAGGTTGTGGGTCAAGGCTTGGAGATGTAGAGAAACCTTTGCAGAGAAGGGGTGTCCAGTTTCTCTCTGGGCTAACTTAACTCGGGATAGATAAGGATTAAGGAGTAGATAGAGAGTGTGGGGTCTGCAAGAAAACAGCCAAGCTCAGAGAACACCAAAGAGCCCACAATTCAGCCCTGAGCTACAACTGTTCTCTTAGGAGGTAGAGTCTCTGCAAAGAAAGTCACTGGGTGACCAAAACCCCACCCCTCCATATTGGAGAAGGTCCTCCTTCACCTTAAAGCGTTCTGAGCTGGCAATGGTCCAACCCATTCTTTGAAACTGACCCAGGGATCTCATTCCGACCTTGGCATGAGACGTTTCCTCCCAGTTTCAGAAGCTTTTTGTGACGGGAAGTCAACAGATCTAGTAGCTTGTTTCTTTCCTGACTGTCCATTGGTTCAGTCCTCTGGATCCCCTCATGCCCTGCAGTTAAATATGGCCTAGCCTCCACCCTGACTTCATGGGAATATTTTCCAGAGCCCTTTTATTTATGGTTCCGTTAGCATTTCAGGTGGCTGGTTGGGATGGAGGGCAGTGAGGAAAAGTGAAAGGAACGTATATGGCAGGGGGGTCAAACTCAAGGCCCGCGGGCCGGATCCGGCCTGCGGGGTGCTTAGATTTGGCCTGCTGGGCCGCCCTGGAAGCAGTGAAGGACCAGCCCACGGGGCCCCTGCCAGCGAAAACAAAGTCCGGATTCCCTTTTCGCTGGCAGAGGGTTGCAGGAAGCTGTCGCAGCCGAAAACGGAGCTCGGGAGCCCGTTTTCACTGATAGGTGCCCCCAACACGAGTGACGTCGAGCCGGCCACGCCCCCGGGCCCCCCACGGTCAAACACAACCCCGATGCAGCCTCAATGAAATTGAGTTTGACACCCCTGGTATACGGGCTCTTATCAGATTCTGCCATTTCTGCTTGCAGCTTGGAACGCAGTCAATCAGCCCAAGAGACTCATGCCCAGGAGGAGCTCCAGCACCATCGAGAAGAAGTCGGCTTGCTCCAGGAGGAGAAGCACAGACTTGGACTTCAACTGGAAGAGGTCCAGCGGTTACTGAGCCACTCCCAGAGCCAGGTTCTCCAGCAAGGAGGAGAACTTGGGTCTCTGAGAAAGCAGCTTGCCGATCTGCAGGCCTCCTTCGAAGACTGCGACCGGGCACGTCTTGAGAGGTCGGAGACGGTGAAGAGCCACGAGGCCAGTCTTCAGGACTGCAGGTTGAGTTTGGAGCAGCTGGAGGCTGATCTGCGGGCTTCCAAGGAGCTGACGGAGAGACTCCACAACGAGGTGAGCGACAAGGAGCAGAAGATTGTCGGCCTTGTGGCTGCCAAGGAAGAGGCCGTAGCTGAAGCCCTGTTAGAAATCCAAGAGCAGCACAAGGAAGACCTGAAGGAGTTGGAGAACCAGATGGCCAAGGCCGAAGCTGAGAAGGTGGCCTTGGAGGCTGAGAAAGCAAAAGCTCAGGAGAAAGTGAACGGTCTCATGGAGAAGCTGAAAAACATCTACGAAGAGAGCAAGCAGCACAAAGCTCAGCTAGATTCCTTCACCAAATCCATGTCTTCCCTGCAAGATGACCGGGACAGAGTCCTGGAAAACTATCAGCAGCTGGAACAACGTCACCTGGCCGCCATTTTAGAAAAGGATCAGCTCATCCAGGAAGCGGCCTCGGAGAACAATTCCCTGAAGGAGCAACTTCGGAGCCTCCATGGTCAGATGGACGACTTGCATGCAGAGAACGCCAAGTTGGATGCCGAACTGGTACGGTATCGCGAAGACCTGAATCAAGTCATCTCCATCAAGGACACTCAGCAGAAGCAGCTGCTGAAAACCCAGATTGACCGGATCCAGGCTCTGGAGAAGGAGAAGGCGGGGGTGGAAGGCCAACTGCGAGAGTCTGAACTTAGTTCGTCCAACCTACAGCGAACCGTGGAGGCCCTGCAGCTGGAGAAGCAGAATCTGGAGCAGGAGGTCAAGGCTCTCGGGTCTTCCCTCTCCCAGTTGCGGGATGAGATGCTGGTTCTGCGGGAAGGGGGCTCCATGTTGGAGCTGCAGCTGCAGCTGCAAGAGAAAGTGGATGAAATCCAGAGTTTGGGCGGGCAGCTGTTGCTGGCAAATCAGCAGGTGGCGGGCCGTGAAGAGGAGCTGGCTCACCTTCATCAGAAGCTGCAGGACGCGGAAGCCAAGATGAAGAAAGAGCTCAAGAGCTTCCATCACGACACTGGGCTCCTGCGGAATGAGACCGAGACAGCCGAAGAACGGGTGGCAGAGCTGGCCAAGGACCTCCTGCAGATGGAGCAGAACCTCCTTGCGGTCACGGAAGAAAACCAGGATTTGAAGGCCCAAATCCAGTCGTTCAAGAAAGCCATGGGTTCTCTCCAAGACAGTCGGGATCAGTCTCACGAAGAACGGCGTGCCCTGCAGAAGACGTACGCTGCAGAGCTGGAAGAGCAGAGGCAGCTGGTCCAAAGCCTCCATCAGGAGAAGCTCCACGCTCAGGAGACGCAAGCAGCCCTCGAGAGGCAGAGGGACAGCCTGACCTCCGAACTCGCCGCTCTCCGAGACTCAGCGGGACAGAAGGGCTTCTCGGAGGAGCTGGAGGAACTCAACCAGCAGCTTCAATCCAAGGACTCGCAGCTTGCCCGCCTCTCGTCGGAGCTGGAGAAGGCCTCCGGCCAACTGAAGGCCTTCTCCCCGGCCGTGGCCAGCCTGCAGGCTGAGCGAGACCGTCTGCTGAGCGAGCTGGACAAAACCCGCAAGACGGAGGAGGTGAAGCTGAAGTCGGCCGCCAGCGTGTCTTCCAGTCTTGCCGAAACGTCGAGCCTGAAGAAGGCACTCTCGTCCCTGCAGAACGACCGAGACCGGTTGGTAAGTCTTCAACCTCCGCTGTGTGGGCAAGGTAACAGAATAACAGAGTCGGAAAGTACCTTGGAGGTCTTCTGGTTCAACCAGAAGATGCTGGCATGTAACCCTCCGCTAGCGGGAGAACCTATACTGTTTTAGACAAGCAGCTCTTCTCCAGTCTCTTCTGAAAGACCTCTGGTGAAGGAGCACTCACAACTTCTGGAGGCGAGCTGTTCCACTGGTTAATTGCCCTCACTGTCAGGAGGAATTAATTCCTCCTTAGTCCCAGGTTGCTTCTCTCCTTGCTCAGTTTCCATCTGTTGCTTCTCCTCCTGCCTTTAGAGGTTTTTGAGAATAACATCAAATTTTGAGAACTTGAAATGTCAGCATCTCCTGGTTTCTGGACTCTTCCGTCATTTGTCTTGAAAACTTAAGATACATTTTCTTCAACTTTTTTTTTTTTTTAAAACCCACTTCATAAATGCAAGCGAGGAATGCATTTGCACTGTGGATGTTCCCCTCCCGAGTTCTGAAGGAAGACTGTTCCTCTGGAAATGTTGGGGCTGCATATTTCTGTCCGAAACTGCCTTGCGTGAAGGTTGCAGTGGGGGGAGCTCCAATGAGGAAGCCCAAACAGATCAGTCCCTAGATTGAGTTTCAGGGGTGAATGCTCGGTAACAGCACTGTAAAAATGGTGCTGGGTGCAGATCAAAGGTCTGAAGATGTTCAGAATAGAATAACAAGGGTTGGAAGGGGGCCTTGGAGGTCTTCTAGTCCAACCCCCTGCTCAGGCAGGAAACCCTGCACCACTTCAGACAAATGGTTATCCAACATCTTCTTAAAAACTTCCAGTGTTGGAGCATTTACTACGTCTGGAGGCCAGTTGTTCCACTGGTTAATTGTTCTCACTTTCAGGAAGTTTCTCCTTAGTTCTGAGTTGCTTCTCTCCTTGACTAGTTTCCATCCGTTGCTGCTTCTCCTGCCCTCAGGGGCTTCGGAGAATAGCTTGACCGCCTCTTCTTTGGGGCAGCCCCTCAAATACTGGAATTCTGCCATCGTGTATCATTGTTATCACCGTTAAGATATGTGATATGATGATATTGTTATGATACATGTATCATGGTTAGGATAGCGCTGCTATCAGAGCTATCGTTGTCCTATGTTGCGTGTCATCCCTAATCCTTCTCTTTGTCAGAGAAGACATACCCAATTCCTGCAACCTTTTGTGGAGATCTTTTGTGGGGTCCTTGGTGGTCCACTAGGTACCACCTTCAGGGCCTGCTCTGATGATGCTACCTAGGTGGGTCATGAAACGCCTGCGAGAAAACCTCCAAGCTCGGAGAGCACCAGGGAGCCCCTCAGTGCAGCCCTGAGCTGCTACAGATGTTCTCCTCCGTTGGTGTCAGAACCTTTTGTGGGGGATCCTTGGTCCCTTCCTTAACCTGTTCTGGGGGGAAGCAGTCGATCTCGTCGGGAGCCTTGACAGGCAGGTTCTCCTCTCCTTGTCCTCCAGCTGGAGGAGCTGAAGAACCTGCAGCAGCAGTATCTCCAGGCGGGGGTGGACACGGCCGAGATCAGCCGCTTGAAGGCCCAGCTCCAGCAGAAGAGGCAAGAGATGGAGCAGCAGCAGGAGCTCTTCCAGGAGAAGCTGCGGCAGGAGAGGACCTCCGTGGAGCTGGAGCTCCGGCAACTCAGGTGAGGCCGTGGAGCCCTGCAGGCAGCCCTCGAGGTACGACCTCCGCGGGGACAGGAATTTCCGTTTCTAAGCAAGGCTTAGAGTCATTTGGAGTCATTCCTGGCCTTGCAACCTGTTTTGCCACGGTCATTAAACAGATCATTGCAGTTGTTAAGTGAATCAAGTCCCGTCCTCCCCATTGACTTTCCTCCTTTCACTTTTGGGGCTTGTTTTTTTCAGGGAAGAAAAGGCCGGCTGGGAGCAGGTCAGGCAGCAGAGCCCACCCAGCAGCCCCCAGGCGGCAGAGAAGCAGCAGAGGGAGGTGAGTGCGGAGGTCCGGAGGGCAGGAGGGTCACGCGGGGTGCATGTTTTTATTTTATTTTATTTTATTTTATATTTTAATTTCATTTAATTTCATTTTTTTATTTTTATTTTGTTTATTTTGTTTATTTTGTTTATTTTGTTTATTATTTATTTATTTTAATTTAATTTAATTTAATTTTTTTATTTTACTTTTATTCTATTTTTTAATATATATCCTATTTCATTTCATTATTTCATGTTTTATTTTATTTGATTATTTTTATTTGATTATTTCATTTTATTTATTCATTTCATTTCATTTTATTGTATCATTTTATATAATTTTTATTTTCATTTATTTTTTATTTTATTTTTTACTTATTTTTATTTCATTGTCCATTATTGTTTATTTTATTTTGTAAGTTTACACGCCGCCCGTCTCTCCCTCAGTGACTCGAGGCAGCTTAGAACCGGCTAAAAAGGACACTACAAAACGTGAAAAAATACATGCATGAAACATTAAACGAAGTGGTGCTAAGGCTAGCTAATGAGAAAACGGAAGCCACTGCTTCTGCACTAATCGAGTGGTGAGGGGCCCGTGAGCTGGTTCCACGGCGGAGCTTTTGAAGGCCCTGCTCTCTTCTCTTCCAGCTGGCCTGGCCCTCCGGTGGCAGTCAGGTGGTTAAGCGGTCAGTCAAGGTGTTCTACCTGCAAGGTCTCCCTCATGGATTCCTTCTGTTTGTATCCTGTAGCCTTGGCCAGGTTTCTGGTATTTCCTTCCCCTGACCCTGCTGCTAGTTAGTGTAGAATATTATCGGTAACAATTGACCTTACATTAAATTTGTGTTCATCTCTTTTTTCTCCCCACTTATCTTAAGAACACATTTTACAAGATTATAATACTTGAATTTATCTCGGATGCTAAAAGTTTCTGTTTCGCTTTTTTAACCGTATTTTGCTGGACGTCACACCACGGAGTCTGGGCTGACTTACTCACATAAAATCCAAACCAGCAAATGTCTTTAGCACGCCCTTACGGCCCTTCCTCAAACCACCACCCCCTCCACCAACCGCACAATTTGTATAACGTGCTGTTAGCGTCTGTCTCACGTTTGGCCTCTGGACCACAACTCCCATCATTCTGTGTATCCTGAGAAGGTTTGGAAGCCACCTGTGAACCGTCCGAGGCCAGAATGGATGGTGGGAGGATCTTGTTGGGCAAAATGTGGGCAACAGCTGACTGGGCCTTTCCACAGGGGTCTTCGGGGACGACCGGCTCCAGCAGAGACACATCTGGCCAGATGGCGTCCATGGAGGACCTCCAGGTCCAGCTTGGGAACAGCCTGAAGCACCTTCATCAGAAGGAGCTACGCATCCAGCAGCTGAACAGCAAGGTGGGGCAGAGATCTGGGGCGTCCTTCTCTGGGGCAGGGAGGTCTTTTCCAGGGGGTTAACTGGGGAGAGGGTGTCCTTCCTGGGAAGCTGGCTATCTCCAGTCCAACCTCTTGTGGTTCAAGCATCATCTGGATGTTGGGCTTGCATTGTGCTCTTGAGTCAAGGGTCCCCAAACTTGGCAACTTGAAGACTCGTGTCATGCCCCTGTCGGAGCCTGAATCTGTGGAGGAAGATGAGCTGGAACTGGAGCTGATGGAGATCAAGTTGGCTTGGGAGGAAAATGGGGCGGAGCAAGGCCAGTCAGGCCTGGGCCTTTCAGGATTGGGATGGCTTGTATGCAGGGAGGAGGGTGGGGGGGGAAGGGTGACCAAGAGAGGCTGGGCAGTGAACTTGAGAGACGGAGCTCAGGCGATGAGCAAGGACCGCCCCCTCCTGATCCTCAAGCACGGAGAGTGGAGAGAAGGCGGGAACAGTGCAGGCTGACCGAACTACTCAGGAGGAGAGCGCCCCACCCCTCTTCACAAGGCACGCCTGGGGACTGAGACCTAAGGAGACGCTGTGGGGAGGGGCATTTGTCGGGAGCGAACACTGAATTCCTGGAGCGGTGAGTGCCGACGTTTGAACTTTCCTGGATTCCTTGCATTCTTTCTGGATTTCTGGATTAATTGCCTTGCTACTTTGCTTCCTGGACTCCTCAACTTGCCCTGTTGGATTTCTGGCTTTGCAGCTGTGGTGCTCACAGCGTTGGGCTGGACTACTTGCAGCTAGAGGCTGCTGGAGGTGTGTGTGTGTTTGTGTGTGTGTGTGTGTGTGTGTTTGTGTGTGTGTGTGACCACGTTGCTCTGAGACTTGCCAGAAGCGTGGGAGCGTTTGAGGGCAATCTGGAGCAATAAAAGGGGCGGTTTGAACTGTCAGATGCCTTCATTGCCTCTGTGCTGTGCCCCGGGTCATCACAACTGGTGGACTTCGACTCCCAGAATTCCCCAGCCAGCTATGAATTCTGGGAGTTGGAAGTCCACAATTCTTCAAGTTGCCAACTCTGAGACTCCTTCTCTTAAGTCCTGGCTTCTTTTAGCTGTGGTTTGCTGAGGGCCTCCATCGTTTGTGTGTGTGTGTGTGTGTGTGTGTGTGTGTCGGTCGCACTAAAA
>JANHZT010006042.1:52776-69319 GCA_032468215.1 Stegonotus admiraltiensis | reverse complement strand
CTCCTCGGTCCTTCGCCAAAAGCTGGGCTACCCGGCAACAAGGGCGGGACTTAACAAGATTGACAGGCTCAGTCCATCAGCTGATTGGGCAAGTACAACCCATGCTGGCTGCTGTCTCCCTCCAATGAGAAGGAGCGTCTCAGGTAGGACCAACGCCCCTTCTGGACCAGCTGTAGCTCCTGAATAATATTCAAAGGTAGCCTCATGTAGACCTCATTGCAGTAATCCAATGAGAGATGAGTAGGGCAAGAGTGACCATGACCAGGGTTTCACAATCCAGGTTAGGGGTACAACTGGTGCACAACATGAAGTTGTGCAAAAGTCCTCCTAACCACCTGCTCTTTGAGCAGGAGTTGTGCACCCGGTCTCTCGTGGTAGTGCAACCCCATTCAGAACTAATGATGATAAACAACCAGATCCTTAGGTCCTTTGCATCCACATCTTGCATCTGTCTTGCCTGGGTTCAGCTGTTGTACTCCATCTAGACCCTGAGAGCTTCCAGGCATTATGAAAAGCAGCCACAGAATCGCTTGGATCACCAGAGTTGAATATGTAAAACTGAGTGTCATCAGCATATTGATGATATTTCAACCCATGGTGTCAGATGATCTCACCTAGATTTAGAATTTTAGTCATTTCTATCCAGGCAACTAAAGATTTTAAGTTAATAGAAACCCAGATTCTACATTTATTAGACCATACATTTTTTACTTTTCTCTGTCTGTCATTTAATACATTGTTTTCAATTTTTATTGCACTCATTTGGTATAGAAAATTAAGCCTTGGTGCAGTGTTCATTTTAATAATGCATTTCTTCATATCCCGCACAGTTTTAAATTTTCTTCATATTCATGATATTTTTCCAGATGTGAATACTTTTTTAAAAAAATAAGTGTTTGTTAATTTTGTCAAGTAAATTCCCAGCTATTTCATTGGTATTGTTTGGTTTTGGTTTTAGTTTATTCAGCAGTGGCATTAAGCCCCATTATTTAATTCAATTTTTTATTTTCTACCTCAATTAAGTGCCATGTCAACATTTGAGTTTCATCTTTATTGATCCAGTATCACTGAACCACATCACTATTTTTATTCTATCAAATTCTAAAAAGTATTTTGGCTGAACAAATAGTTAAATACAGAATCAGCAGCATATAATTTCAGTCTATATTCTTGAATTACTAATTTAATTCCTGACATCTTTTTGTCAATGCCAGTAAAAACCAGGAGAAGAGGGACATTATAGTCCATTTGTTGTGAAAAGGAAAATAGTATGATCTTGTCTTCATGTTCTTTATGATTATTCTGTATCATTACAAAAAAGTCAGACACAATGCATATTCTTCAGAGATGTAAGAATAAAAGACTATTCCAAATTATCAAAAGCTCAGCTATCTTCCTGTTACTCAGATTATAAAATCAATAGCATTCAAGATATATCTGATACTGTCCTTCATGTTTTTCTTTCAGTATGGTTAAATGTATTAATCCAGGTTAAAAAAACCAGAACTATTGCCATAAAAGCTAGTACTCTACTTTGAAAAAAGAAATAGATATGAATGGCTGGACAAGTAATTTCCCTCCTTGTAGATTAGAGACACATAGGGAATCCCATACCTAGGTAGTTTTCATATTTTAAGGTAATCTACAAATAGAAATAATGTGAAAAGGAAATATAAAAAATGAAGAAACATTGGCAAAACAAACAATGGAAATTGCAAAGAAGAGAAATTCAAAGCTAAGAAAAACAAAAATCTCACCAACCAATTTAACAAAGAATTTCAGAGAATTGTTAAAAGAGGCAAGAAACACTCCTACATTAACATCTGTAAATACTGACCATCAGACAATAAATCTAATCTAATCTAATCATTTCTGGAGAATGCATAGAAAACTTTCCAGTAGTATGTGTATCCAGTTATTAACTGTTTTATTTCAAGATTTATGCTTGCTTCATTCCACAATCACAAATAAACTTTATATATATTCACTTATAATTTGTTTTAAACTGCTTCATATCCATTCACTTACATAAAAATGTATAAATATTTATACTGTTTCTCTTTACTGATGAATGTTATTTTGATTTATCAGTGATTGACATGAGGTGTCAGAAGTTCTTAGGTATGACAGTTTTGACTTATTGAGTGATTTTGTGCCTTCAAGTTGATGTCATCCCTTAGAAACCACATAAATAGATTCTTTCCAGGAAGGTCTGTCTCCAGCTTGGCCATTCAAGTCTTCTAACAGTGTACCCATTGTCATTGTAACTGAGTCCATCCACCTTTTTTTTAACCTTTTTTTTAAATCATGTAAATGACTTGCTGTTGGTCATCCTCTTTTTCTCTTTCCTTCTACCTTTCCCAGCATTAGAGTTTTCTCCTGATACCTAGGGCTTTGCATACTATATCCAAGATATAATTATCTTTTGTGTCTTGAATGAGAACTTCAGATTGACTTTCTGCGTTTGTTTTTGTTTTCTGATTATCCATAGTATCTGCAGAAGTGTTATTTAACAACAAAGCTCAAAACCTTCAGTCTTACTTCTTCCAAGTCCAACTTTCATTTCCATAGAGTCTCACAGGAAAACAGGTGCTTTTCTACTCTTTGTAATTATATAAAAATGATGACACTTAAATATCTTTTCCAGGTCCTTCATCGCTACTCTACAGTGTTAGAGTCTATTTCTTGACTTCCTGTTACTTTACACCACTTCAATATCTTTATTGTCAATTCTAATGATTTTTGTTCTATCTTTTGCCATTTCTTGAGTCTATTTCTTGACTTCCTGTTACTTTACACCACTTCAATATCTTTATTGTCAATTCTAATGATTTTTGTTCTATCTTTTGCCATTAGTTTGGTCTCCTTTAGATTCAGTTCTAGCTCCCTTTTTCAGGTCAGATAATACTGAACCCCAAACTGACTGATAAGAACATTCAATGGTTTAAGGTTGATGTGAAATCAGAAGGGGGAAAATATTTCTCAAACTTTTTCAGGCCACAGAACTTTATGGTTAAGGGAAGAAACATTCTTAGAATCCTCTGCCTGCCTTTTAGTCGGTGATGATTCACGAGCACAGCCACCTCTCGTCCTTGCCATCCTTCAAATGTCATGAAATAGAAATTGGCAATCCTTACTATGAGATCAGTAAATGGGCACCAATCACTTAATTACCAATCAGTCTTCTGAAACTGAGGGCTAAGAAGAATGGAACAATCTGACAGCCCTGGAAACAAATGGGGAAAATACAACCAAAAAAACTATGGAAAGGTCTTTTTGGCTGAATCAGAATCAATAGAGCACAATGTAGAAGACAGAGATAGAATCAGTCTCTATATTATACATAGCCAACTTGAGACAATGAAAAGTCACTGAAAAAGAATACAACAAAGAATGAAGGAGAAAGGCATTTTTTATTTTCTCTGGTGGACACATAAGATAGCTAAGACTTATTGAAATCAGATATGTCAGAGAATTCTTAAACTGAATGTACAACTAAGTTTTACGTGTGGACAAATACATTGAAAAAACAAAATGGAACTTTGTTCTTATACATTACAAGAACAGCAAGACTTCTCTAAATGCAGAGATGGAAGGACTCACATATACCCAGAATAGAAGAATGGCTGGTGAGATTAATGGAGTTGGCGGAGAGAGCAAAATTAAACAAAAACTAACTTGTTTTTTACTTGGAAACCACTCTTGGATTTTTTTGATTGAAACTGAAAGAAATGAAATTTTAACCTTGGGTATTGATGATTAGACTTGTTTATAATAATAGAATTATTGTTTCTTATGGTTTATTGTGGTTCAAAGTCTCACTGATTTTTATCTATATGGAAGAACGTTGAAAATTACTTCTTTTTAAAGTTTTTCCCCCTCTTTTGTCTGCAATCCCCAATATTGCTTTTTTTTTTTTTGCTTTGTTGCATTTTATATTTCTTTGAAATTTAGTAAAGTTTTGTGGAAAGAAACAAAGGGTGACAGAGAATGTTCACCAGGTGGATAATTTAGTTCACCAGGTGGATATTATATGCTGGCTGGATAATTCTGAGAGTTGACGTCTAGACATCTTAAAATTGCCAAGTTTAAAAAAAACACAGATATAAGGTATTAAAAAAGGGAGGTGTGTGGATAAAGGAAGAAGAAAAAAGTATCAGGTGGAAAAATGATATCAAGGTAGACTTCTATATTGTATTGTATATTCTACTCTTTCTGAATATATTGTATTTTCTCTGAATAATATCCCTTCTGAAGGGATGTTTACAAAGGAAGAAGATGCTTAAAAACAGTGCAGAAGATACAATGGAAATAATAAACACAATTCATCACTTTATTACAGAATTCTTCTTCCCACGCTCACATCTGAATGAGTGGTAGTGCATATTTTCATTTTAGTGGTTGATTGTTCCAGTATACAATCAAAGTCGGAAAAGCTCATTAGGAATCCTGGCCTGGGACTGAATAATAGTTGGAAAGAAAACCTACTTTGCCTGTTACATAAAAATATCATTCCCTTATTCTTCCTTGGGGGCTGGAAATGCAACCCTCTGGCTTCTTACTATCAGAAACTTTGAAAAAATTAGTATCCTCTGTTTTACCTGCACTACCCTAGTGGGTGAAAAATGAGAGCAAAACACTGATTTGCAAAGCGCAGTGGAATACAGAGAACATAATTGCAAACATTTCTTTTTTCAAATTTTAAGCAGTGGTTTTATCTGGAATTCGATAATGCTTAGCTCATTTGATTGGCCTTCATGTTCAGAAGAAAATGATTCCATTCTAATTTGAGATGCAGAAGAAGACTTATTTTAAAATATAAACCATTATCAATTAAATATTGGGGAGATAAAATATTTCTAGGACTGCAACAATACAGCATCATCCAAATTTATCTGCATAACCTTTGCCTTGTTAATGGGAGGCGACATTCCATTTTGTTGAAGAACACAAGAAATTCACTTGTGTCTTGAATTGTTTTGAAGAAGCAAGTGAGTGAGCAATTGAATGAGTGGGAGGAGGTGGAATTCTATTGTTCCATATTTACCCTTAAAAAGATCTTTGTTTGATTTCCAGAAAAGGGACTATATTGTTGATGGCGTTTACAGAAAACTTTTCATGCATAAACACTCCCTAGTTTTACTCAGAAATGGAATTGCAGTAACAAGCATAATTGGAGAATGCTTTAACTATAGTTCTATCATTAGTTATTTGTACCATTATTTTACAATTAATTGTATCACTATATTGATCAATATAATTATTTAGAAAGACTGCAGTGTATACTCCAACACAAAATCTGCATGATTGGGTAATTCATATAATATAGTAAACAGTAGAAACTATTGTATTAAACAATGGGTTACAATGGCAATTCAGCAAAAATTTTACAACCTTTTTGGAGACTGACACTAGCTCTCAACTAAGAAAAAAAATTCTTCAAGATTTCATGATAACTGATTAGTAGAAATACAAGAACAGACAATGAATAAGTATATTATGAAACTGATTCTACTTATTCTCTCAGGGTTCGACAAAGAGACTCTTCAGAGGAGTGCTATTAAATCTCCTTCTAGCAGTGATGACAGCAGGACATCATATCTTGGAAGAAGAAAGATTTTTCTATGATTCAGGCATAAAATATTGGCAAAAGTAATTAGCTGCTGACAAGGATTTTCCAAACAAGCCCAACATAAACAGCATAGGCAAAGACCTCATATCTTTCTGCAGATCAATCTCAAAAACATGTGGTTTCAGTTCAAAGTTCTCTTGAAGCAGATCAAAGTCAAGTATTGGGCAGATCTTATCCTTTGTTCTTTTCTGAGAACTAATCATAGATCAGAGTGAACTAAGCCAATTCTCTCCAAAGCAGAGAATATTTAAGCTTTTATCAATGCTGTTATACAAAATAACTTTTTAATTGGGAATTTAAGTGAAATGTCTATACCTCTGAACATTATGATCTAGGAAAATAGATGTTTTGTGAATAATTATGAAGTTGGGTGCTATCAATATTGGGAATACTATATTTCTGCCATATAATGAACAATGGGTTACAGTACTAATATATTACATGATAAAGAGATCTTTCAGCATTTTAAGAAGTTTACTTTGGAAATAATTTATATTTATGATTTCACAGCAATTACATATAGCCTAAGACGAATTCTCTGTCCTTTGTAAATTATGTCCTCCTGCCTTCTATTTGCATTTGTATCTTTTGCACATGGGACTCTCTCTCAGAATGTCTCCAGTGCATTGTGCTTATCTATGCTTAATTGAAAAAAGTATCGGAAGAAACATATCATACAAGGCATGAAATTGTAGGTGTATTGTTCTGTTTAGATTTTAAATTTTAAACCTCTAATTTGAACAATACTTCTTGTTCTGAATGTATTATTTGAAGGTATTGATGTCAATTTATACTTGCCATTTTAAATTACAATAAAATAAGATTCCGTTTCTGTACTTTTTGTAATTGTCTCACAGAAAAAAATGAAAGAAAATTTGAATAGTCCTGCACCTGAATTCTGGAATTCAAAGATTATTCTGAAAAGAATTGTCACATATGTTGAATTATCAGAAGCTTTTTTTCTTCATGTGACATTTTATTCCATCAGATGCTTTCTTATGTTTTATTCTGAATCAACCAAACAAGTGACTCTAGAATTTCTCTCTTTCCCTCCCTCCCCTTTTACGACTCTTAAAGAATTAGAAGAAGTTATAGTCCTTCTCAGGCAAAGCCTCATGGGTGTGTAAACACAGAAGATAGAGCTTCTGGCACTCAAGACTGATTTCTCATTGGCGGTAACCTGAGGAACATCATTTGTCTTCACTCCAATGTTGCTCTGAAAACAAAATCTGGATCAACAATTCTAAACCATCAGGCTTGCCAAGGTATACACTTATGCTTGGGTTAACTTTGCATTTTGTTTATGATAAAATCTTAAGCATTTGTTTATAGCTGTTATTAATTAATCATTTATATAGCAATATCTTAATGCACTGAACTTGTATTAGAATATCTGTTGATTTGATTGGTATGCAACAGCTACAAGCATGCATTTGTAACCTGAAAAACAAATATCCAATGCTTTCTGAATATTTATACGCAAGAAAGTCAGAACATAGCACAGTTACAACTTGTTATCTTGATCTTATTTCCTTCTTGACCTTGAATGAAATATCCTGTTCTATTTCATTACTGCTGTGTTTTAAATATGAGAGATTTTACTAGCTTTGCAGTGGCATATCAAGTAAGACAGAACTTTACTGGACAGAAAGAGATAAGAAAAGAAGCACACTATGTTTAATGGTTTTGGGGAACAGGAAATTACATTGCACAGGCAAGCTGCTTATTCTAACATTTGCACTGTAGGCCAGATCTACATCTTTGCTTTGGATGATATTATTTCTACAGAACAAATTAGTCATTTGTTATCTAAAACTAGCTGTGTTTTGCTGAATAATATAAATGAATTATTTACAAGACATGTGGTGCTACTATTGTAAATGTATAACCAAACCCTAAAAATACAGCATGTGACACAGAGAAGTAATTAAAACTCTTATAAGTATGTTAAAAACCCTCTGAAAAAATATGGGATCATTATGAAGAAATGTATTTCATCTCTCTGTTTTTAATTGCCTGAAGATTATGTTTGGAGAGGTCCCCATGGAGTGATCCAATAGTTTAAAGTGAATTGTGATGGCAGTGGTGTCGGCTCTAACACTTCTCCAAGTTTTCAAAAGGGAAAGGCTAAAAATGATGCCTCTTCCTGCCTCTTGCCCAATTAAGTAGCACCATCTACCCAATTTAGCTGTTCTGAAAAGCCAGAGCCTCAGTAGCACTTTCGTCATATTGTACTTGTATTTGAATTTGTGTGTTTTAGATTTTCATGATGGCCTTGCTGCTGCTACCTAGCTTCTGTGGCATTTTTATATTTATTTGGTTTGATTTATGTTTTAATTTGAATTGGATTTCTTCTTCTTCTTCTGGTGTGCTTTGTTGTTAATTGCCTAGAAATATTTGACTATTGGGTGGTTTAAAATATAATAAAATAAATGAGTACATCAGGAAGTATCAGACTGGGATGTTAAAAATAACACTCTACTAAAAGGCAAAGGTACCTTCATGGTTGTATCTTTGAAGTCCTCAAGAGTAAAACTTAAATGAAGAAAAGTTTACTTTGTATTATTTCTACATCATATTTGCTGTAAACTACTGCATGTTTACAATTGATGTAATGCAGTAGTGGGTTTCACTTACCTTCGCTACCAGTTTAGAACTGTGAGCGTGAGTGCGTGTGTATGCTTCGCTTGCTCACAGTGCTTCTGCGCATGCACAGAGCCTTCTGAGCATGCGCAGAGCATCCATGATGACGTCCAGGTGGGTGGGCGGAGCCTCCCACCACTGCTACCGGTTTGCCTGAACTGGGGCGAACCGGTAGAAACCCACCACTTATATATAATGTATGTGCACTGGTTGCTGGTGATCCTCCGGGTCCGTTTCAAGGTGCTGGTGCTCACCTATAAAGCCCTACATGGCTTAGGCCTAGGGTACTTGCAGGATCATCTTCTGCCATCCTCCCATCGTCCTGTGCACTCTCACAGAGTGGGCCTCCTAAGGGTGCCGTCAGCCAGGCAATGTCGGCTGGCGGCCCCCAGTGGGAGAGCGTTCTCTGTGGGAGTGCTGACCCTCTGGAACAGTTTGCCCACCGGGCTTAGGACGGCCCCCGACCTCCTCTCCTTCCGCTGCAAACTGAAGACGTGGCTTTTTCATCAAATGGACTGACCATCGGGGGGGGAGGGTTGTTAACATTGTAATAATTTTAATTAATTTTAATTTGGATTTTAATTTATAATTTGATTCAGATGTTGAATTTTTTACAAAGATAAAAAAATCTTTGTAAGCCGCCCTGAGTCCCTTGGGAGAAGGGCGGCATATAAATTGCAATAAATGAATGAATGAATGAACGAACGAACAAACAAACAAACAAACAAACAAACAAACAAACAAACAAACAAACAAACAAAGTTATAATGTTATAATTATATAAATGAGACAAATCATTATGATGGCTTCCTTTTTTATTTAACAGACATCTGAGAGTAACAGACTGCTCCTTTCCCATAACTTGTGCATTAAAGTAGATTTCATTTTGTTTGTATTCTTTGGAGGGGAAAACTTAAATAGGATTTTAAAAAATCTGTTACAAAACTCTTGTTAAACATTTTAAATTAAGTCATTTTGTATTCCCAATATTCAGCTGATGATGAAAATCCATCAGACAGCTGCACTATTCTAACATGAGGAAATTCTACTTTTCATTAGTGGAATATTGTCAATTTACTTACAACATTTATTCTTCCCACTTATGTTATTTAGGCTATGTAAAGCACAAAATTAGAAATGATAAAATATTAATTCACTGCATATTCATACCATATTACAAGAAAGGCTCCTGAGCAAACTCAGCAGTTGTGTGATAAGAGGAAAGGTGCTTTCATAAATTGGAAATTGGTTACAAAATAGCAAGCAGAGGAATAAAAAGGCAATTCTCATACTTGGGAGATATGCAAAGAGGGATTCTTCCAGAAATTGGTGCTTTTAAACTGTAATGTAAATATGAATTACAGTACATATGAAGTCTGTAAATATGAAGTAGGCTTGATCAGTGAAGTAGCCAAGTTTACAGTTAGGAGTCAACTCAAGAAGGAGAATCTGAGTAATTCCAAGAGTGTTAAACAAGATGGGTAGGTATTCAAGGTAAACAAGTTTAAAATAATGAATGGTGGTACAACACCCCTTTCTCTCAAACTTTACCTATACTTCAGTAAAATTTCACACAGCAATGATTGACCTGGAAAGAAATTTTGGCATCACAAAATGATGAAAATGTCAAAAAATTGTGAAAATGACAAACTCCCACTTTTGAATCATTACGAAGAGAACTGAAGATTGAATTGCTCATGAAATAATGCCATTATAGTAATCTGTGATGAGACTCTGGCTGGAATGTTATACAGAGTTCTAATCACCTTGAAAAGGATACCGCAAAGTTGGAAATGGTACAGAGAAGCCAATCAAAATGATTAAGAGCAGGGATAAGAAATGGCTACAAGATTTAGCATTCTTTTGCTTGGAACAAATGAAAGTGCTTATCTGATTTAAGATTATAATCTACCAAGTTTATTTTGATTATAACTTGCAGTCCAGGTTTCATACACGCGTAAGCAAATTCACCAAGCAGGGAGCATGCAAAGAAGCAGTAGGAATAAGAAAAGCAAACCAAGTCAAATGCCAAGGAAAGGTGTTAGCAACCAAGATTTCTTTTTGATTTTGATTTTGTGCCATTAGGTCATTGTTTACTCTTAGTGACCAAATAGATAATTTATCTCCATGATGATCTGTCCTTAAGCTGGTCTTTCACATCTTGCAATGGTGCACTTATCACCATTCTAAGTTAGAATTTCTAACCGAGTCCCTCTACCTTGCAGCTGGTCATCCTCTTCTTCTCTTTCCTTCCACCTTTTGCAGCATTAGGGCCCTCTCCAGAGAGTTAGGGCTTCACACAATGTGTCTGAAGTAAGAAAATTTGGCCGTGATCATTTGTACCTTGAGTGATAACTTTGGGTTGATTTATTTGCAGATTAATTTGATTAGTTTTCTTGACTGTCTATGGCAGTGATGGCAAACCTTTTCAGCACTGAGTGCCCAAACTGGAACACTCATGCATGTGTATGCATGTGCGCACACTGGAGCTGGCACTGGCCAGCTGGTCTTCAGGTTTACGGCACATGCATGCATGCTGGCCAGTTAGTCTTCATGTATGCCAGAACACTGGAAAGCAGAAGACCAGCATGCCTGTATTTTGTCCATTTTTGTCCATTTTTGGAGCTGTTTTCAGGCCATTTTTTAGTCTGTTTTGAGGCCATTTTCCAACATTCTGGCACCCACAAAGACCAACTGGCCAGCACGCATGTGTGCGCTGAAAACCAGAAAATCAGCTGGCAATGGCGTGTGTACCCACAGAGAGGGCTCTGCGTGCCACCTCTGGCATGTGTGCCATAGGTTCACCATCACGGGTCTATTGTATTCTTAGGAGGCTTTTCCAAAACCAAAGTTCAAATTCTCTTCCTATCCTGTTTCTTCAAAGTCCAACTTTGCCTGCCATAGAGCGTCATAGGGAATACCGTGACTAGCATCATTCTGATCTTTCCCAGCATGGACCTATCACAGCATTTGAATATCTTTCCCAAGGCCTTCATAGCTGCTCTACCAAGTACTAGTCTAACTGATGACTGATCATAAAAGACAAAAGCTATCCACTACTTTTGGCAGTCTCTTTTCACATTCTTTCTATTTGTAGGCTGTTTTAAAAGATGAAAACATTAGCTATGGGATTCCCTATGGATTTTTTTAAAGAAAGCATTTTATTTCCATAATAAATAATCAATTTGGGTTTAATTTTTTTTTTTGAAATGTTGATATCACATCAGTGATATTTTACCATGTTGGAAACTGATAGCGGTAGATTAAATTCCTTCTTTCATGGGTTTATTAGAGAGTTAACTTTTAGATTTGAAATACACTATAATAAAACTAGTATGTTAATTGGTTCCTTATGGTTATGAAAGTTTGTTTTTTTTTTACAAACCATGGCATATGGAATACCCCTACATTGTAATATACACTAAAATTTTCAAAGTTCACGTACCGAGGAACTTTAATAGTACTGCTTCCATCTGTAATGTTTCTAGAATGTCTTTGTCTTCCTTCCCACTGACCTCAGAATACTGCAAGTGAACAAGGAAAATATTAACCTGATCAGCGCTTTTGCCAGTTGACTAATAGAAGTTTACAAAACTCATAATTCAATGTCCTTCTTCTGAGTTATGGCAGCTCTTGAATATTTTAATTTTAACAAGGAATTGCTGCTTCTCCCCCTCCAGATAAGAAATCAGTACATGCTGTCTTTTTGTCTGTTTTGCAAAACATTTTCACCTTTGATGCAAATAGCTTGGCTGTCAAAATTTCTTATTTCTGCATATGAATTCCTATGAAAACTGTGATGATAGTATAAAATTCTAATTTTTCAGCCAGGGCAGGGTAGAACTTCATTTGTAGGAGGCGGGAGTAATGACTCCCTTGAGCTCAAAATTGAGAGGCAAGGACAAGTCAAAGTTTGATATGAATTGATAGACAACTGATAGTAATTGGAAGAAGCATTAGTGACAGTGTAATAATCTTAGTCTTCTGATGACTGCTTGGATAATGAAATCAGTCTGGCTTATTTAAGGCTAGATTCTATAAGGAAAGAACCATTGTAATGCTTATTAGGCTCCCAAATAGATGAGGTCATATTTACTAAAATAGATTTCTTCCAACTTTACTGATCTTATTACTCACAATAAAGTAACAGAGTTGGTGGGCTCTTAGAAACCATCTAGTTTACTCCCTGATACATAAAGGATCCATTAGAATAGCCCTGAATGATGACCATTCTGCTTCTGCTTGAGGAACTGCTAAAGACCTGTTCAAATACTATGGAATGGTATTGCAAATATAATTACTTCACTGCTAAAAATATATGCATTTATTGTACAAGTAAAATATTAAATTATGAAATTGGTATTTCATTTTTATTTCACAGTGTAACACAGTATTTCACAGTGTTTCATAATATGTCAAATTATTTAGACTTGACTATTGAAATAATGGGTCTTAATTCTTTCTTTACCAAGTTGCAAATTCAGCAGATTTCATGCTTAATCTTGTCATCATTTCATATTTGCAACATACAGTATTCCAATCAACTTGTCCTGATAAAGCTTTCACCCAATCCATCACTTTGTCATACAGTAAAGTATAATGTCTGATAATTAATATATCTATGCGTAAAATGTTCTCAAAAAGATCAGCAAAATGGTTTTTGCTGAATACATTGTTGAAAATAAAAAAAATCTAATCCCAATGTAAGCATAAAATATACCCATCAATAAATTATGTAATGATAATCAAGTAGTTGTTTGGCCACTTTTTAAAAAATCTTTCCTAGATATGTTTAATTCTAGAAGAATAGCTTGCTGTACTGCAATCTTGGTATTTCCCCAAGCAACTCTTGAAAGGTGTTCTAGAGGAGAATTTCATGCAATATGAAACCTTTATAAATCTGACAGCTAGAATGAAATCCATGTATACAAAGAACATTTCATATGAGATACATTAAATATAGAATGGTGTAGGTGGATGTTTGTAGAATGCATTATGACATAGCTGATTGGCTGATACAAAGACAGCTAATTTTCTTGTATATTTTTAAATCAAAAACGATTACACAAAACTGATTCCCTTCTTCTATGAGTTATTTTGGCAAATATGCCACAAAGTCATTTTCTGGTGCTTCATTATTGGGGCCACTTTTAAAATTTATAAAAGCATAGGTTAGGTATTTCTGTTTTCGTGACTGTCAGGTCCTTTTAAACAAGAAAATCCTTCCCAAAAGTTTAATTTCTGAAATTAAAATTTGAAAGAGAGGATTTTTTTTAATTTGCCCCACAATAATCCCCAAAACTGGCAGCTCATGGCAAAACATAGTGTTATTAAAATGTTTGACACATAGTGTATTGGCTCTAAACTTAATTACATAAGTGAATGGCTGTATCCCTGGATGAACCTGCTGTTTTAAGGATAACAAAAATAATCATCAACCCATTACAGATAGTAGTTCCTTGCAAACTGCCTAATTATCTATATCACCACTGTGGTGTTATTAAAGCACTAAATATTAGTGAGATATAAATGGCACTTTAATGAAGAAATGTACTTATCTGTGGGAAGACCCAGGAAGACAGTAAAAAAAAAAACCCACTATGAAGGTTTCTCAGTTGGACATTTCCTCCCAAAGGCCCATTACCACAAACTATTCTGTGGGAAGGATGCCACCTCACAGGGCAATTACCACAAACATCTCCATGGGAAAGATTCCCTGAAGAGAAACTAGGAAAGCAAAGTATAACTGTTGGAAAATCCCTCTTGGTTGGATATATTATTTCCATTTATGGGAAGGGCAGATTCTTACCCCACCCTAGACTGATATCTACTGTTATGTGACTAGTAGAAAGTTTCCACATAGTCTTCTTATTTATGATTTTTATATTGCTGCTAGTGGCCTGAAGGCTATCTAAATTTCATTGGTATGATTATGCATAGACATTTTATAGTGTAGTAGCAGTATTTATTACTGTCTTAGAACAATACAGACTGAAGGCAAGACGTGACATAGCAAAGCAGATCTACCATCGTCATATCTACATCTGCCTACAAAATTCTGGGTTAAAACCAAAGGGTTGTTTGCTTCTATAAACAAAACAAAATTTGGCTACACTAAGAGCAGTAACTGAATGTGGATTCGCCAAAAGACCTAAAATAAATCAGTTCTAACCATTGTGTTACTCAGCAGCAGAAGTAATAATAGACAGCTCAAATGTTTTCATAAAATAAACCATTCAATTAAACTTGTATTAAAGTATTTGGCTTCCCTGTTCCACAAGGATAAGTCCAGACCTTCATATGATAACATATTCACCTTCTAAGATAGTGGATAGTGGAATTTAGTGAATTAATAAAAATATGCTGCCTACAAACCATGAAGTAGATAAAATATCTGGCTTGTTGTGAAAGATTAAAAAATCTACTGGGTTAAGTGACATCTGTTATTTTGGCCAAATCTAAGTGACTGTCACAAACTTATGGAAGAAAAAGTTATTGTTGCTTTGTTTAGCCTTTTCAAATGCCAGAGATAATAAGAGAGGTAAAAATCTATATGAAGCAGTGGTGAGTTGCAACTGGTTCTCCCCAGTTTGGGCGAACCAGTAGTAGTGGCAGCGGGAGGATCTGCCCACCCGCCCAGATGTCATCAAATATGCTCTGCGCATATCTGCACAAACCAGTAGCAAAGGTAAGTGAAACCCACCACTGATATGAAGCCTCTTTTGATTGTATATTTCTGTGCTAGTTGGACTGGTCTTTATCAAGATGGGATGTGCTAAGAGTTTAAAGAAGTTCAGTTTGAGGCAGCAATAAAAGTCAGTCCTGTTCAGACCTACTTCCAATTGTAATGCTACATTTAGAATATGTGTGAAATGAGAAAAGAAACAATGCAGAAATCCTGGAAATGGCTTTTTAGCTGGAAACTTCCAAAATCAATTTCTGATTACCTTTTTACAGGAATTCAAAGAAGGAAAAAAAATATATGAGTACACTAAGATGGCGTAATAATGAATAAATTACTGAACTATTACAATTGCATTAATTTGGTGACTTAATGAACCTTTCAAATATTGGCACTGCTGAGCCAGGTGCCAGTTGGTAGGTGCCATTTAATTGGCACTGGTGAGACAGGAAACATTTGGTAGTTTGAGAGTGGTGTAAGAACTTGAACTACAACAGGGAAAAGTGGACTTTACAGCCATTGCTGTAAGTCCAATCTTTGTCATGAAAAGTAACTAGCTGACTTTGGGCCAGTTATACTTTGTCTGCCCAACCTACCTCAAGTTATCTTGATGAGAAATTGCGAAATGGAGTGCTTTATATGTTACCCTGAAATAATGGTAGTATATAAGTCTAATAAGCACTTATAACCCACATTTTGATTTTAAATGGAAAAGATACTTGAATTAATGCCAGTTCAGAGCCTGCTTTCCAAGTAAAATAATCAGGAGCAAGAATAAATTTTGACCAATCATGGAAGAACGATTTAATTCCCACAATATGTGATTAGGAACTTAAACTTGCAGCAATGTCAAAATTAAAGGATATATTCATAACTGAAGTTTTTATATTGCTTTTTTGCACTTTTAATATTTTATTGTACACAACCTAGAGTCTACCTGTGGGGGAAATGGTTTGTTCTTAAATATGAAAAATAAATAATAACCAAATTTAAACAAGAATGTTTCTCACACCAAGCATATTATACAGTACAACAAATGTAAACATCTACAGTCTGTCTTTTAAGGGGTCTAAATGTTTATAAACATTGTAAATTAGCAGATGCACAAAAATTAAAATCCCAATCTTCTTTTTCTTTTTTCCTCGTTTTTTCTTTCTTTATTTTCTGGATTTTTAATTTTATTAAATTTGCTTTGTGGTAAAATTTGCATTGTTTTGCATCTACTATTTTTCATTCATCAATATGTACAAAAACATTAAGAAGCAAAGAGAGGAGCCTTTAACATGCTTAAGATCTACAGTCAGCAATATTCTAATGTACTGTGGAATTGCCTCAATGATAATGATTCATCAGGACATTTTTCCTGGATTGTTTTTTTCTACAGCAGCTAAATCTGGTCCACTTTCAAACTTGATCTCCGTTTTTGGGGTGGGGAAATCAACTTTTTGATGGATGCTAAGTATTGAAAAGGAATATAAGAGCCTGGTGGCACAGCAGACTAATGTACTATAAAGTACTGTTAAAGTAACACCAGCTGCCTGCAATTACTGCAAGTTCAAATCTCACCAGGCTCAAGGTTGACTCAG
>JANHZT010006042.1:6894-18702 GCA_032468215.1 Stegonotus admiraltiensis | reverse complement strand
TTAATTGTTTTTAAGTTTTGTATTGTCTGTGTTTTATCTGATGGCTGTTCACCGCCCTGAGTCCTTTGGGAGAAGGGAGGTATATAAATTTAATAAACCTAAACCTAAACCTTGATGTTCCTGCCAGATTCCCTCAAGGATACTGCGAAAAATTGGAAGGAAGTTAGAAGTCATTTCCTCCCCCATTGCTTTTTTGCCTCCCCATGGTCATTCTGTTTTTTTGTTTAAATAAGGAAATATCTCAGTTGTATAATACTAACTAAATGAAAAGGCCCAATCTACCTTATAGTATACATTATCTCAAGCAGCAACATAATGAGATGACTCGATATTGATTATTATGATGATTCCAAACCCTATGCCATATATATATATATTTGGAAGTACATTAATGCAGTAAGGATCTTTGTATGTTGAATTAGTTCTATTTTAAATAAATATTCAGATCCCCTTCTAAGTGTCAATAAAAGAATAGATATGAACAGTTGTTTTTGCTTGGGTTATTTTTTTTAATAAACTAAGCAAACAACTGTGTAGAATATAATTTACTGTATATGATTGGAAAAGGATTGAATGTATTGTCTGTAGGGGTATTTCATTGTGAAAATGGTAAAATGGCCAGCATGGTTTGAACTGAAAGGAACAGAAAGATGAAACGTTCTAATTAATTCAGCTAATTGCCTTTGTATGAAAGGAAACACTTTTAAATTTTTAACTCTTTAAATCTCGTTAAAAGAGTCAGTGCAGTCACTTGTGAACCTTGGCAGGTGCCTCATAGAAAGTAAGGGTTAATTGGATGTTAATCCCATGTTCTAGTTACTTTAATGTTGTGCAGAAAGTCAAGATGTATTTGCTTTCTTCTGGAAACCTGCTGTGCAATATGAAACCAGCCCTGAGCAACCTTTGAAACAGCAAACTGAACAAAGGAAAATACACAGTCTTATGGCACTGCGGTGAGCTCAGTATTATACAGTGCCTGAACAGAAACAAGTGGAGACACCTGCTAGCTTTTGGGCTGTGTGTTGGGGAGGGGGAAAAAAGGATGGGTATAAATTGAAACAATTCACTGTAAGGAGTGCTTTAGAAAAATGTTTGATGGAGCCGAAATGTCAAATTGACTAGAGGATAAGTTATCTAGGTAGAACACAGGTGTAGAATGTGTACAGAAGTCTCACTTTCAGTCCCTGATCTCTGCAGGTAGGACTGGGATAGAAGAAGAAATTCTAGTCAATAGAGGATACTTAACTAAGTAGATTAGTCAGTCTGACCTTGAATTGAGTAGCTTTCTACATTTACTTCCTAAAAACATTTTCTGTCATGCTCCAGCATCAAAATATTTTCTATTCAAGATGTAAAATATCCAGAACTGGTATTTGATAAGAAATATAAGATGTGAAACATTTAGAACAGTAGAGTGCGTAATATAGTAAATCAAGGTACTTTTCCTAAAAACCAATATAATGTCAAATATACTTTACTTAAGGGCCAATTGCTGCCTCTTATTTCAACTGATTTTTCTTGCTTTGGCTATTTGCCACAGATTTGGCAAATAGCCAAACAGAGAACCAAATATGCCACCATAAGCTTCTGTAAAAAAAAGTGGCCAACAATCACACAACAACTAAATAAATGGATGCCAACCCATTAATTATTGAGACAAAGGAACAAACACATCCCAGATTTAGAGCAAGAAGAACACCCAGAAATCTGGACGAATAACTGCTTGCCAAAGATTTTCCTAATGCTTCAGCTTGCTCACTGCAAAATAGAACAGTTTCCTTGTATTTCATATATATTTTGCAATAAAATCTATTTAGCTCTAATCTTTTCCTTACACAAAACAACCTTGAATAAAATAATCCCAAATGAGGTAATCTTTGCTCTCCAGAAGCGTTGGAGTACACGTTCTATCACCCAACAACACTAACAGAAATAACACAAACTAAAATTCAATGTATTTGGATATTATATTTATATTGTGGAAGGATGCTTAAATAACAGCAAAAACAAAAGATACACTCTGCATAATCATAAAGGCCTATTACTGTAGAGGGAATCCTTGGTTAACTAGGACTTATTCAGTGACTATTTCAAGTTATGGTGGCACTGAATGAGTCCTTGAACAATCAAATCCTTGAAGTTCCGGCCATCCCAGGAGGCTAAATGGAGACAAAACAATGAAAGACTGTCGGAGGAAAGCACATGTAGTTTTATTCTCGACAGCACTTGAGAGTAGGACAAGACCAGAAGGTGGAAGGTTTATAGAAAGAAATTCACACTTGAAATAAGGAAGAATTTCTTGACAGTGAAAACTGTTAATCAGTGGAACAGCTGGCTTCCTGGAGTTGGGAGGGATCACATCACTGGAAGTTTTTTAATAAAGTTTGAATGGGCATTTGGGTAGACAAGGATGTTGAACCAGAAGACCTCCAAGGTCACTTTCAGCCCTACGAACATCATTTTTGTCTGAGATTTAGGTGTACTAACATCTTGCCTAAGGAGGAAAACAGTTTCCTAACATCAGTAATGATAGCTTGCTTGTTTCCTGATCACAGGAAGATTACGTTAATATTTCTAGGAATTTTACTAACTGTAATGCTTAAATATTCAGTTTTAAGTCTATATTGCTATATGTAAGTATTTTGTGTTGCAAACTTCATGGCAAAATGTAATAGCAATAGCACTTAGACTTATATACCGCTTCACAGTGCTTTACAGCCCTCTCTAAGTGGTTTACAGAGTCAGCATTAGCTGATGAACAGTATCTGCATGTTCCAGTTTTTTTCCATGCAGTCCAGATCATAAATAGTTTGGGGAAATGTAAATTGGGTGAGTTCTCATTACAATACCATTAAAATGTAAAGTGAATATTTGTCTCCCATTGCTGTGTAGCAGACCACCTGGGATTCCTGAACAGAGATTTTTAAGGAAAACATATTTGAAAGAAGCATCCGCGTCTGGAAGTAATCACAGTGACATTGCATACATCATGATATCATTATGCAAATGACATGAATTATGTAATTAAATGTTTATGCAGTTACAAATTTACACAGTTTGTGTTCTTTGAATTGTGATTTGTGACAAGTGTAATGTTATTTCCCTTCCCCTACCCCACATTAATTCTCCCTAGAAAGGAGATTGTTAGAAATAGTTAATGCTCTCCTGTTCTAAGACTGTCTCCAGTTAGCAAAGGCTGTGTACTCTTCCTTTATATATTCAATGTATATGTTGAATATATATTAAAGAAAGATAGAATAGAATAAGACGAACATTGCTATGTCCAAAGTCTTCACTCCAGTCCGTTTCCCTCGGGGGCACTGTGCTGATCCTGATCGGCCCCCTATCTGACAGCTCAGTATAAAAGGAGCTGTCAAACAGGGTCTCAGTTGTTGCAGTTAGCTGAGCAGGCACTGTGTTAGCTGCCTTGTTATTGCAAACATTAGAAATAAAAGTTGTTAGCCTTCATATTCTGCCTCACCTCGGTTCTTCAACCCTCTAGTTCCCAATACGGAAAACTGGTGATGAAGGATGGGATTCAAATCTGAGGCAACAGAACCAGCGAGTTACGAAGCTGAGAGCTGAAGACACTATAAGAGCTGCTCACTAACCACTCGAGTGGAAACACTGATGATGAGAAGTTGTACCATAAGTCTGATTCCACAGACACATCCGCCAAGTCACCACAGTCTGACAGGAATGGCTTGTTATCTGTTAAGAGAAGGCTATTCAATTTTGACATAAATGGCCTCTTTGACCCCATTCCTCTTTGACCCCTCTTTCAAACCAGTGGTGCTCTCTGTTCAAAATGTGGACTTTGTTGTCTTCAAAACAGTGGCATTTATCTTTTAAATGCAGATGGACTACTGAATCTTGTCCTGATGGGTTTGTTCTCCTATATTGTGACATGTGTTTGAAGCTTTGAAGAAGCAGAATAGAAAGAGAATTGACATTTTTAAACTTTGACGATTCCTGAGAATACTGTGGACAACAAAGGTGTGTGGAAGGCAGAGGTGGAGGAAAGGTGAGGATAAAGGAAAATGCAAAATTGCTGTAATTAACAAGAAAAACTGAACAATGGAAATCCTTTATTAGCCTAACCCCAAGCACGTTCCTCAGCATCCAAATATTGTAGCTCTTAGTTTCCTCTCTGCAAAAGCAGAACTCTTTATTTGAGGCAGCAAACATTAAATTTGATTCACTTTGTTACCCAAGGTAGAGGAATGAAAGCTTCATGAGGTTTCTTACTAGGCAGAGTACAGAACTAGTCCGTTTTTGCTTCTAATTGCAGCAGAAAGGAGAACAAATCACTTTTCAATAGCTTGTGAGAAGTATGTTGCTGCATAGAGATGTGTATTGTGTGTGCAATGTGTTTTTAGGAAAGGTTATGTGTTTGTGCATGCTCTGATTTCCATTGACACATGGCCCTTCAGAATTTTGACCTGCTACCTCTAGAGAGCAACTTGATTGATAAATTGACAAGCAAAAGGGACTTCTAGAAAACTCAGTAAATGATTGTTCTCCTTCTTCTCCATTATCATTGCCTACATATAGTATTAATCACAGTACAAAGGTCCACAAGCCAAAAATGAATGTAAGCTAAAATGATACAGATGTGTCAAAGTAATTATGGTATGTATACCATACAAAGGTAAACATTTGTTCATTGCTGTCTTTCCAAGAAATGGTAATCAAGTGAAGTAATTACAACCCAGGTTTTAAAAGCTGCTCTTTTCCTTTCTTTTTTATAAAAAATGAAAAATTGTAATCAAGCAACATAGAGAATATTCTGTGTTTTGTGCTTTCTTCTTGCTCCTCTTTCAGAAAAAAACAATGTTATTTTGCTCAATAGTATCCTGAGCTTTGCAGTCAGTAAAGGTTTTGGTAAGAGGTGGCATACCATATCCTAACTTTCAGATGTAATTGTTCTTTAGCTTGGCATTGTAGCTGTACTGTAAGCCATTCATAAACAGATATTTGTTGTTCACCATTTGTTAGATATTACAGATGTTTGAGAGAGATGTAATCAATTATTTATCCTATTGGTAATAAAAAATAAATCAATTGAAAAGAATGATTCGGACTTGGTCTTGTCAATATTTGATTAGTTTCAAATTCAGTTCATTTCTATCTGAAAACCAAACTTTACTCCTTGCCAAATTTCACTATTAATGCCTGTATCTCTGAGATTTGGCAATTGTTGTTGAGTGAGATGCAGGGAAAGTGGGTCTGGCTTTGGATAATGCCTGAATAGGAGACTTACCTTGGAATCCCAGATATAGTGTAGAATAATTGAAATAATTTCAGTAAAAGTAAAACCCAGAGATTGATCTTTGGGAAGTCTGAATGTGTGGTTGAATGCTAGTTACATGTAGAAGGTACAAAGTTAAAACCTTGATTTCTCCAGGTAAAAGCCCCTATATAAAAACCTAACTGCTACTGTGACCAAATATTCAAAATAAGGTGGAAGATGGGCTGATGGTCTTAGTATAAACTAGTTTCCTATGTTCTTAAATTCAAGAGATTTTGACATGTTCTTTGACAAAGGGTGCTCCTTCTATTTTAAACAAGAAATTGTAAGACCACTTCAGAAGATTCCCTTGATCCCTAAGTAAAAATGTGTAAAATGAGAAATGCTTAACTATTTCTTCACAAATATTTCAGTTTTCAGAATGATTTAAGAATTGGGATAGCCAGAAATTACGGGAAATGCCATAATGTTCTGTTCAGGGCAAGGAAGGCAATAAGCTCCACTTGATATTTTTCAGAAAGATAAATGTTTGATGATATTTCTCTTGTTTTCTTTTGAAGCACTTTCTACACAGCTGCAGTTGCCTGGTGTAAACATGTGTTTCTCCTGATTTTATACCATAATCACAAGGACAGAAAATTAAATATTAAGTAAGGTAAAAAAGAAGGAACTGAACGGGAGGGTTTTCCGTCAACAAATAGAATCTTAGTAAATATATTTTCTGGAGAAAAAGGAAAACTGCTGAAAGTTAAGAATGTGTGGCACAAAAACAATTGTTCACAATTAGTCTTTAAAAATTCCTGTTGATGTCTGGAAAAAAATTATTAACAATCCATCTTGTAAGGGAACTAGAAAGTAATGAATTTGAGTATGTGCATTTACATGTGACCAATTGGCAGGTAATAGAAATCCTTCTTTCTTATCTCTCCATATATGAAATCATATAGAGTCCTGGCTCAGCTTGTTCCATATTGAGGTTTATCTACATTATCCAGGACTCATGAAGAAATTAATGAGTTTTTATAAATGGGAAGGGTCCTCAACTTGTTGAAAATTTAATTGTGGTAACTTCGAGCTGAAATCATGGCTCTGTAAAAGACAATACAGTTACTAATAAGTGCTTCTTGTTAAATTTCCTGTCTTGTTAGTGGAGAGGTTTCAATAGTTCTGAAGTTCATATAGTAATAGATTTGAGAATCATTTCATATTCCTTAATAAAATAATTGTACTTTGTAGAAAAAAATGCAGTTCAAGCCTAAAGAAATTGTAGAGTCCCGTGATTATTTTCCTGTTGCAATCTATGTAAAATTTAGTTGCAAAAACTGCACTATGACTTATAAAGCGGTGTCATATCTTAACAGCAAGATAAAGAAGACTATTAATTTACAAGCACAAAATAGTTATGTTAAGGAATATTGCTAAATAACATTTCAGCAACAATTCTTAATTAGAAAATGCAATTCATTCAATTCCACTACTCAGTTTTGGCATTTGAGAAAATGTTTTAATATGTACAGCACTTCATAAATAATTTTAAACAGAAGACAATGATGAAATTTTGGGTAATAATAATAATCATTATCATCACAGCTTTTACTTAATTTAGAACTTGCTTCTAGAAAATGGTGAAATGGTTTTCTGTTAGAAGTAAAACGTAACCGCTAAACAGAATCCACAATCTGCTTAATATTGCTTCAAAGCACTTTCCATACTAATTAATTAATTAAGCCACCAAACCCTCTAACACTTTTAAGATAATGTATTATTGCATTAGGCAGAACAGCCAACTTTAGAAATGACAATAGAGATATCAAAGTGGTAGATAGCTTCTGTCTTTTATGACCAACCATCAATAGTAAAGGAACAAAGAGTCAAGAAATATGCAGACTTAGCGCTTGGTAGAACAGCCATGAAGCCCTTGGAAAAAAATATTCAAATGCATGATAAGTCTATATCTATAAAGAGAGGGGGGAAATCATGTAAACCATGGTACTCCCTGTAACACTCTATGGAAGTGAAAATTGGATATTCAAAAAAAATCAACCCATCCAGGTCACGGACTATCTTAATTTAGACAAATTATGCAAAGACATTGTTGGAAGACCAGTTAAGGTCAGATAACCATGAAGAAAATCTATCTGTGTGGATGCTAGGAGTCTACATTGACTTGATGGTATTGTCTGTCAATCAATCAATTATGCCTATTTGCCATTCAGTGTTATCAATTGTTCAGTTGCTATGCAAAGATTTTTTAATATAATTTTGATAAATAATTTTAAAGAAGATCTCTGAGGATGATGTTAATAAATAACATCAAAATATGATTTGATTGAAATATTTTAAAATATTACATTATACCTTATTAGCGGTAAAACTCAAATCACTAAGAATATCTGACTGATGTTATTAACAATACATTAACTGAAAGGCACATGTGGAAAATATATTTTGCATCTTAATTAAGTAAACTCAGAGCTTTTCTATGGAATAATGTGTGTTCCAGTTTGAAATGTGTTCTCAGTCCCTGGAAAAGCTTATTGAAAGTACCTGAGCCATTCCCTTTGCAAGTTGTTGGTTGGCCTAGTTTGAATTTTTCAACCATTATCCTTAATATATTGAGCTTATATTATATTACATTCTATTATCAAATTATATAATATAAAGATAATCCCAAAATATCAGGCACAGCTTGGGGAAAAAATAAGCTAAACTTGTGGCTTTCAAACTTTCCAATGAAAGAAACCTACCTTCCAGAAATTCTTTAATGAGAAATTTAGAACCATAGGTCAGTATATATACTTTTTACAGTTACCAATTACAGGGAAAATAATTGACCTTGATATATTTTTCCCTTATTAATATCCTCTAGCTAGCAATGGGGGTGGGGCTTATATGATGGGAGAGATGCACAGTTGGAGAGTCCAGAGACCTACATTTTCAGAAATAAAAGTTTTCATGCCCTTTTGATGTCAAACTTTATCCCTTTACAATAATTTTATAACAGTTAATAAGCCATAACTGCTTAAGAAAGATCTATTAGTTCAAAAATCAGCCCATGCTTTCTATTGGTCACTTAAAAGTAAACAAACCTTACACTTGATGTGCAAATTTTGAACTGAAACAGATTTGAAATTGGTGAAGTATCTGAGAGTATTTTGCAAATTAAAATATTAGTGCAAATATAGCAGAACATCATGAAACTAAACAAGAACACAGATCATATTAGTTAAATTTTCAAATGTTGTTTTATTTTAATTAGAGAAGCTGCTAAAAGTTACCATAAAAGAGATAAATGCATTTTTATTTTTGAAAAAATGCTGTGTTAAGCAGTTGTGTTAGAATTAGCAGTATTAATTCTTATGACAAATAGAAAGATCTAATAGATCTAACAGAAGGCATTCTATAGCTGAGAAGTCTCCACAACTGGTTCGATCTGAATGTGTTTGTTCCCCAAATACAGGAATCAAAATGAAAATATTTTCACACTTCCTTACAAGTTATTCCTCAGAATCAAAACTTTCTGGATCAGAAAATGTTGTGTCAGAAAAACATCTAGAAATGTGGTTTATCGCCTACTCTATAGTTAGAGGTGTTTATTGGGAAGCTGGTTTTACATTTGATTCAAAATCTTCCAGAGTTACACACATATACATATTTTTTCCTCTTATGTAACTGTTAAAAAACATATAAACCCAACCCCACAGAGAAGCTTTGAATTATTTCTGGCCAGAAGGAGATTCTATTTCTTTCTGTATAACCAAAATGGCAAGGATAAAATGTCTTTTTTTCTTTCCTTGCCTTCAAAAATAGTTGCTGAGCCAATTTATTTTGCAAGCTGGAAGGCAGTAGGGGTGGATATTTTTTAGAAATGATTTGTGTCATGGACTTGTAAAAAACTAAATCAAGAAAATGATGGTAAGCTTGTTGAAGTAGTAAAGTAACAGATAACTTGGATAGAAAGTCCCAGAAGATTTGAATAATGTTGTAAGTTATCCACTAATACATTTTTTCCCCAAAATAAACGGAACAAGTCAGAAACAGAATATGATTGTAACTTTTATAGCAGGTATATTTATGGGAGACAGGTATATTCTTGGATATTATAGTAATTCCATCAATTGTACATAAAAATGGGATTTGCAGTTAGAATAAACTAGCTTACAGAGAAATGCAGATACAAGAAAAAAGGCGTAATAAGGCAATGTTTTATTCCGGTTTGTATTTTCCACAGATGGTTTTATTTGTATGTTCAGCTTTGCAAATTTGCAGCAAAACATTTTCAGCAGTTGAGTAATATGAATATAATTGTATAGGCATCCATATTTTATTTGGCAATTTTCCCCCTATAATAAAAGATTAGCTCAGCAAGGCACAGAGAAATCTAGTAACGGCATACAGTAAGTTCTATATAATATAAACTTCATTGAAACAACTTTTATTAAACTTTTTCTCTATATGTAAACAAGTTGAAATAATATAAAATACATCCAGGAAGTCAGATTAAAGTTTGCAAACATGTTAACTGTACTTTAATATGTGTCTGAACTGAAGTTCAATTCACTGTCAAAGTGAAATCTGATCTGGCATTTAGATTGATAGGCACAGTATGGAGTTTATGGAGAGCACTTCCATCCATCACTCTCCATCTACCTTGGAACAGCAAACAGTGCCTTCAAGTCAATCTTGACCTCTGGCATCTGCCTATACAAGCCTATGGTATTTTCCAGGCAACAATTTCATAAGTGACTGTCTCCTTCTTAGGGCTAAGAAAGAGAGTGACTGGTCCAAAGTTATCCAGTTGCTTCATGGCTAAAGTGAGCCTAGAACTTACAGTCTCCTGGTTCCTTTTAGCCTTATGGCTTGACTACTGCATGCATCTGGGTCTCCTACATCTATTGTATTCCATTCAAAAAAGTCTTTAAATCGCCCATTAAATACTTGGGAAGTAAATAAGTCCATGTTGGAAGGGTAAAGTATGTGAATTTCTTCATCTGTACCATGTGTACCCAGCTTGGCTTCCTAAAGAGTTATCTTGCTAATAGCCATAGCACAAAGACATATATACCACTTCATAGTGCTTTACAGCCCTCTCTAAGCAGTTTACAGAGTCAGCATATTGCCCCCAACAATCTGGGTCCTCATTTTAGAATGGAAGGCTGAGTCAACCTTGAGCCACTCAGAATCAAACTCCTGGAATGTGCACTGAGTTAGTCTGCAGTACTGCTTTCTAACCACTGTGCCACCACAGATCATCTGCTAAGATCCAGAATTCATCATTCCACGGTCACAGTAGCCATAAACTGAAGGGATGGTTGCAGATATAGATCTGTAATACGGAGTTAATTAAATAGATCTACCAAATCATGGTAAGATTTACTAAATCGGAATAGATAGAGATAGTTGTATAAAGCATGGAAATCAATTCTATGGAGAGAGAGAGAAAATTGTTATCAGCATTGCTTCAATATTTGAAGTACCATATATATCAGATACAGTGTTTTGTGGCTGCAGTGCATACTGATTAGAAAATTGCTGTTGTTATTAATTGCTGGTTCCAGAAAAAAAATTGAGCAGTAATTTCATTCCTCACTATATCTACAGAACATGTTTGTCAAAAACTTATACAATTTAACTATGTGCCAGCACTGCATACTTAATCAATATTATAAATATTGGAAACTCTGCATTCATTGACATCACTGTTAATAATTATCTTACTATTACAACTGCAAATAGTGATTTTTATTCTAATCACTACTTTCCATGTAATTATGAGATTAATCAGTTTCATAACCTGCCAAACTGAAAACTCAATCTATATCCCCCACCCACAGAAAGGAAGGAAGGAAGGAAGGAAGGAAGGAAGGAAGGAAGGAAGGAAGGAAGGAAGGAAGGAAGGAAAAGAGACTACTCTTTTGATTCGTTTATCAACTAGGAGACATAAAAAAAGAAATTTGAGTACGGGAAGGTCATATTTAGCATTCCAATTTATTTGCTTTATACTGCACCAGAATGCCCCATTCCACTTTTCTTTTTACCTACCCTAGGATTTAAGGAAGAATAGTCAAAGAAAATTTAATTTTGCAACCTCTAATTCAGTGTTTCTCAACATCGGCAACTTTATCATGTGAAAACTTCAACCATACAGGGTTTGTGGCAGGGGTAAAATGCTACCGATTCAGACAAGTTCAAGTGAACCAGTAATGATGGTGGCAGGTGGTTCGGGGAACCGGTAGCGATGGCAGTGCGAGGCTCTGCCCGCCTGCCCAGTCATCATTACTTCCTGGCTTTAACCAGGAAGTAACTTGTTTTTTACCCTCTGCGCATGCACAGAAGTGTTTGTGCATGTGCAGAGGGTTCATGCGCACATGTGACCCGTGCGCGCACACAAGTGGAACAAAGGTATGCGTGTGGCGCGTGCACTTCCAAACCGGTAGGGAAGGTAAGTAGATTTCACTCCTGGTTTGTAGGATTCTGGGAGTTTATTTATTTATTATTAAATTTATATACCGCCCTTCTCCCGAGGGACTCAGGGCGGTGTACAGCCAGAATAAAAA